>JANBXA010000727.1:930000-1202500 GCA_030556225.1 Cricetiscus sungorus | reverse complement strand
TATTATTTCATTTAACTACTGCATATCAGTCTGTTTTGGGTTGCTAAAAGAAATTGCCCTAAGCTTTGTAGATTAAGCAGAAATTAAATCCATTCAGTTCTGGAGGCTGGAAAGTACAGAGATCCGGTTCTAGTCTGGACAATATTGTGTCCTGGTTCAGATATGACAATCTCTCACAAGATAAAAGAGGTCTTAGGTCTGCCTTAAGACACTGTTTGAAAGTTATTATACTAATCATACTACCGGAATGAAATACTTGAGGCCCTTAAATCGTCAATGCAAAAGTTTTGTTTAGCTAGCAGTTTAATGAGTTTAAATTTGAAGTTTTGTTATGGGAGAAAATGTAATTTGTTTGGGCATCTGGTGAGGACTGAACATCATGTGTGGACCTTAGCTCAAGTCAACATTCAGAGATACTGAGAGGAAGAGGCAGGAGTTCCACAATCCTGAACTTTCCACAGGAATATGCCTGATAAAGCTCTAGAATACCTCTCAATGCTGCCAGCATGGGAAACTAATCTTTGTGGTTGCACTATTAAGAAACACTAGTTTAAGACATGACATTCAACAATCATATCCATGAGACTGTTTTCTTGCTATCGAATTACTACCAAGAAACCTCACTTTGGGGATTAGGATGTCAATACATAGATTTGGAAATGAATGTGAACATTCAGATGATAGGACTTTTTTTTACCAATTTTGCTCATCAAACATGGATAACTTTCATCACTGTCTTCAGTGGACAACAAATGCTTAGGAAACACCAAGAGTGGATGAATTAATAGTCCAGTGCACAATATGTTTGTGTTTCAGGAAAAGATGTAAGATAATTGTTAGTGTTTTATTGAAATGAGGAATTAAAATGAGTCATCTGTTAAAAAGCAGTAGCACTGTTTGCTTGCAAACAATAGGTAATCTATAATGCTCACACTTCCTCTCCAATATCAAGAACTGACTGCAGAAATACCCCAGGAAAAGGCAGGCTTCAATGACAGGCCCTTTCCTAACTTCACCACGTTAGGGTATGACAGCTCAGCTCTAGCCGAACACAGCCAAACAAAACCCCAAGGACACCACTAAAAACATTCAAGTTGCCTGCAAAATGTTCTCCAAAACAATGATTAGGACAACAAAATCATGTAAATAGAAATGAATGAAAAAGCCACGACAGGTCAAGCAATGTCCCCTGTGAATAGAATGCTGGCCTCAGCACTCAGTGTGAATTCTAAGAGCAATCAGTGATGGAAATCCCACCTTCTCCCTTGGGATGCTGTTGTGCAAACATGCTTTCCATTGCTTCTGCTTGGATGAAATATTTTTAATTTGTCTTTTCCTCAGAGGATACTACATCACATGTCATAGCTTCATCATTTTAGCTTTTATAAATGAAAAGAAATTGTTATAAGAATATTCATTCAACTTAAGAGTTCTGAGCAACAAATTTGCCCTTTGCCTCTAAAGGGATACTTCATAATGATAAAATTCCTTCTGTTCTGGACTTAGTATACTTTTATTTTATCCCATTGTTATACAAAAATAGACAGAAATAATTAATTAGAATGTATCAATTCAATGGTATAAAACCTAGTAAAGGGGCTAGGGAGATTATCCAATGGTTAAGGACATGTACTGAGGTTACAGAAGACTGAAGTTTCTCCATATCCACGTTGGGCATCTCACAAGTACCTAGAACTCCACAAAGGATCCAATGTGTTATGGCCTTTTTTGGTACCTGCACTTATTTCAAACACACACACACATACAAAGATACACACACACACACACATGAGAGAGAGAGATACATACATACAAACCCACACTTACCTCCCACTCCACATAAACAGTAATAAAAAATAAAACCCAGTAACCTAAACCTTTAAGAAAGCCATCTGTGTCTTTTGTTTTATTTATAAAACAAAAATAATAATGTATTGCTTAAATAAATTTCCCAAGACTGAGAAATTTTTGGATTGTATTACAAATTCATGTTTTGCCATCAGAATCGCATTATTCAATGTGATTTCTCCTATACCATTTTCATGGCACTAAAAATGTATCCTGTTCAATATACAAGGCAGGGTTTCTCTGTGTAACAGCACTGGCTGTCCTGAAACTTGCTTTGTAGACCAGACTGGCCTCAAACTCAGAGCTCCTCTTGGCTTCTGCCTCCTGAGTTCTGGGATTAAAGGCATACACCAGTGCACCACTACTGCCTGGCCAATATTGGTCATTTCTCTGTAAATTAAACAAAATGAAACAAAACAAAAAAAACCTCATTCTTTTCTACACATTGAACTATTTTTCACTTACCATCCACTTATTACCTGATAATTTACATGTTGTCATCTAAACATGTTTTAATAATCTCTATGCTATAAAATTGGCTGCTTATATTCCCTAATATGTAACATTAAAAAACGCTACTACGTAACTACATAATGTCTTGCAGCATACATTTTTAAACCCTTAATATTTCATAATAAATCTAGAGCTTTTTCTTAATAAAAATTTTGACCTCAGAGCTGTAGTCTTCATAGTTGTGAATCTGTTACACATCTGCATTATGACTATTATGGTTTCAATTCATTGTACTTAATGTAAATCCATTATGACTTTTTTTAAAATTGAACAAATTGCTAGCATTAATGTATAAAATTAAAATTGCAGTTTATTTCTTTGCTATGTTTCTAATAAAATGTTACTGAAATTAATAATCAGGGAAGAATTACATTTACCAGTATCTAGAGAATATTTAAAATACTCATGTTTAATGGCATAGGCCTTTTTCTAAACAGTATGCATGCATAATTTTTCAGTGTCAGGCATTTTCAACTCAAATTCTAAATTAAATGTTAATTTGCATGACATCTCATGTTATGTCTAAGAAGTTACTATATTTGTTCCATTCAGTACTTCTAAAAGCATTTGTACTTCCAAGATCTTTTCTACTTTTAAGACCAGTAGACATTTATAAAGCTCTGACCATTGTGAAACCCTTCTGCAGTATTTTCAACAAGGTTGAAATTGGCGTGTTGGAAATTGTTTATGATCTTTCAGCCAGTTCCCGATCCATGTGACTCTGTTCTCATCCAAGGCAATTATAATCAATTTGTAAGTAAAAGTTCATGATCCACTGTCTCAAATGCTTCACTAGAGAACAAATCCATGACGTCTGTGTAGCCTCTTTATCCAGTAAGATGAAGAAGATAATTAGATGTTGCATAACCTTATCAAACAAGTTTATGGTGATGATCTGCGATGATTTTTTCATTATGGACAAAGCTGTTGAAGACGTGGGATTCCATTGTTTTCTAACCACTTACAGATTTTCCTTTCTTACTTCATCCCTAGTAAAATATTAATATTAATTATTTGTGAACATTTCACCTGTTGGGAACACACTTAGAAGAACAAACCCCAGAAGAAAATAAAAGGCATTTTAATCTGTGTTTTTGTTTACTGATTTTTGTGTTTTTATTTGATTTATTTTTTTAATTTGGAGGCTTTGTACATGAATATTTTAGCATCTCATCCCTCACTCTCCACAGTCCAGTCCCTCCTGTTCCCCTCATATCCTTTCAAAGCCTCTTCTTTAAATACCCTTGTATTCTGTTTCTCTAGTATAAATGGTTTTATGAGTGGTATACTTATGAATAGAGTTCTCACAAATGATTAAAACAGTTAACAAATACCTATTAAAGTGTTCAACATTCTTACCAATCAGAGAAATGCAAATTAGGACTTATCTGAGATTTCACCTTACCAAATCAGAATGGGTAGGGTAAAGAAAATAACCGGTACTAAATGCTGGCAAGGATGAAGGGAAAGGGGAGCCCTCATTTGCTGCCGGGATTGCAAATTGGTATGTCGCTATTATGGAATTTGGTGTGGAGAAGAATGATGTAAAAGCTGAAAGTAGTTCTACTATGTAACACAAGCATTCCACTCTTTTGCATATATCCAAAGGACCCGATATTCTACCACGAAGACATGCCATTGCCACTCTGTTCACAACAGCAAGGAAATGGAATCAACCTGAATGCCCTTCAGCTGGTGAATGGGCAATGAAAATGTCCTACTTAGTGGAATTATATTCGGCGGCAAAGGAAAACGAAACCATGAAACCTGCAGGTGAACAGATAAAACTGGGAAACATGAAATGGAATGAGGTAACTCAGACCGTAAAGACAAATGCCACCACATGTCTCCTCTGAATCATACTTGGGTATATATCCTGAAGCAACTACAGCAGCTGAAAATGTAGAAGACCACCATGGGATCGGGACAATGAACTCTATAGACTGGGACAATATGACACGGGTGCTATGAAGTTGGGAGCTGAAACTGGGAAGGACACTTTACTTGGGAAGAGGGTGGGGGAGAGTACAGCGTAACACAGGAGAGAGAAATAACACTAATAATGTCTACGAGAGCCATAAGGACATGTATTATTTTAAAGCTTATTTAAAAATGTGTGTGTGTGTGTGTGTGTGTGTGTGTGTGTGTGTGTGTGTGTGTGTGTTTGCTATGATTCAAAAATCAAAAGAGATGTTTTGAGAGTCTATGGTCTTCTTTTATTTATTTATTTGTTTGTTTGATTGTTTTAATTTTGGTTTTTTGAAACAGGATTTCTCTGTGAAACAGCCCTGACTGTCCTGGAACTCACTTTGTAGACCATACTGGTCTTGAATTCATAGAGATCTACCTACTCCTACCTCTCGATCCCTGGGATTAAAGGCTTGTGTCAACACCCAGTTGGTCTTCTATGGTATTTCTCCAGTGTACAATCTTTGTTTTCAAGAGGATAAATAAGGATACAAGCATTGTTTAATAGTAAACAATAAAATTTTCAAAGGAAAATGAAAATTAGAAATAGTGTTGCCCAGAGAATTTGTAGCATAAAAGGATGAGTCCCATTTTATCTTCAGTAGAAAAACAGTAATTTTATTAGATAAGTTCAATGAACAGTGAAAATGTATAGAACTATAGAAGCTTAGATAGTGGGTGCCATATATTCAGACTTTTAGGAAATTAAATTAAGAAATGTAAACTGCTAAAACTATGTAAAAATAGCTGTAACATAAACTCATCACAACTCAAGAATACACAACCTCCGGGATTCCCTGACACATGGGTACACTTCTCATGGGTATTCTTCACAAGAACAGCAGTAAGTAGCAATCTCTTGACATTGATTACCAATGAATATGTCTGAAACAAGCAAGTTATTTCTTCAAGGATGGTCATAGAGAATTTGTTCACATACGTACTCTTTCCTGAAACCTTTTTACATTTGCAAATATCTTTCTAAAACAGAAATTCAACACAGGGACCTTTTATTCTGACCTTCAGTTTAGTGAAGGCTGGGAAATTAGACACATCTTTCCTCCAATTAGTTTCCCTTGAGTTTAGGCCAATTTAAAAATGTTCATGAAAAGTTACCATTAAGGGTTCTATTGCCCCCAAAGACATCCCGAGTCATAACCCAGTATCTCGTTTCTGGAGCTGGGTGACTTTACTCTTTCTCATTGCATGCTGCACTGTTCCTTTTCCTGCACACTGATGCCTTCCAAAACCTCACTAAACCTCACTGGTACCCTTGTTTTGAGCTATTGTGGCTTTATGAATCAAAGCCAATGGATTTGAAACAAGTTCAATATCATATCCTTCAAGGATTAATTCATCCTTCTGGGCTTGAAAACAAGACAAGAGACACCTGTCCTCATCCGAACCCTGCGGATGTAATTTCCAAGCAATTTCTATTTCAACAGAAACCCTAGTCTCCTGAATAATGATGTTAGAGGACTCATGAGCATAGACCTCATCTTGTTATCTAGAGTAGCAATCTTGTTCATGTTCAGAACACGGCTACAGATTCTTTCTGTTCTCCATCGTGTCTACCCCGAGCCTCTTCTTTTTGTTCCAAGGAGACATAGCTTGACATTCCCATGACTGAATCCCCTCCCTTGGGGCCCTTTACATAACTATGTCCCTTCAGAGTAGCATGGACATTTTCTGGAATGTGGGCAGTCTGACTGCTAAGAATGGTCGCCATTCTCACAGTAGATGCAACTAAGATATATTTTGATTATATTCACCATTCCTATCCCCCTAAGTCCTCTTAGATTCCATGTCTTAGATACTCCTCAAAATTTTCTTTTTTTTCTTATATTTAAATGTTTTAATTTTGTAAAGAAAAGGTCATGCATGAGTACCATATTTCCATTTTCCTTCCTTTCATCACCCCCTCCAATTCATTTTGTGTTCCTTAACTGGCCTTTAAAATCCATGCTCTTGTCTTCTTTAATTGTTGCTACACACATATGTATATGTATATGTATATGTATATGTATATGTATATGTATATGCATATGAGTGTGTGTGTGTGTTTGTAAGTCGCTAAGTCCAATTAGTGTTGTTCGTGTGTGTGTCTGTGTCTGTGTGTATGTAAATGTATGTTTAAAATGACCACTTGGAATCAGGTAACCTATCAGGAACCCTGTCTCTATAAAACCCCTTCCTTAGCAGCCATCAGTTGCCTGTAGTGTAGCCTTGGGAGACAACTCCCACCCACACAGGCATGTAAATCAGTGTTGCTGTGCTCTCTGTGTTTGGCAGCCATGTTGCAGGGATTTTGTGAGTGTAGCTTCCCTGTTGTATGAGGAAGACACTATCTCACAGAAGATGTCCTTGTCTTCTGCCTCTCACCATCACTCTAACTCTCTTCTGCAATATTCCCTGCGCCTTAAGTGTAAATACTCTGAATCAAATGGCCTGCAGCATGGCATAATACCCTCCAAGGTGCAGACTGATACTTTATCCTGAAGGTAACCAACAGCCAACAGACGGGACCACTCAGTTGTTGTGAGGTGGAGGGAGATTTGTGCCTGATACTGTAAATCACACTATTTAACTGTGGCTTGTGAGGTCCTAGACCTTTGAGAAGATCCTCTTATTGCTGCTTTCCTAATACAATTCTTACACGAATTCCTCAGTAATTATCTGTTATGAGTAGTTTTTCCACAGGCCAGTCTGGTCCCTCTGCTGCGCCAGCCCCCAAAAATACACAGAGACCCTGTATTAGATATAAATGCTGTAGGCCAGTTACTAGTTTCTTATTGTCTAGCTCTGTCTTAATTATTAACTCATTTCTATTAATCTAAGTACTTCCACGTGATCTTATCTTATTGGACAGAGGGGCTGTCATTCGTCTCTCTCAGTCCACCATCTTGGATTTCCTCCTTCTTCCTCTCTCCTCCTTGTCTCCTAGTCCCACCTATCTTGCTTTCCTATTGGCCAACAATGCTTTATTTATTAACCAATAAGAGAAACATATTTACAGAATGACATCTCCCATCAATTTTCCCTATATACACAGATAAGACTACCCCTTGCCCTTCATTATTCTAACTTCTTTATGCAGTAGATGCAGACTGTTATAAAAATCCACAGCTTTTCAAAATGCAGAAAATAAGTGACTATGGGGCAACTAACCCCCACTAGTGTCTTTATATTTGAAGATATCCAGCATTTAAAAAAATAAAAAAATAATAAAAGATGTCATATTATCAACTGCCAGGTGACCAGGTGAGAGCTTGACACTGAATGGCTTGGTGTTTTCCTCTCAATGGATTCAATGGATATTTTAAAAGGCCTGAAGGCATGACATGGGCCTCAAAACTGTTCATGGGGAAGGTGGTGGGCATCAAAGTACGATCAACAGCCTGAAGAGATAGCTCAATGGGCAAAAGCACAAGCTTGAGGATCTGAGTGATGATCCCAGTGCTCATGTAAACAGCCATGTGTGGCCACTTGCTCCTGCAATCCCAAGATGGAGGGGTGGGGATAGTATACAGAAGAATCAAAAGCACTCAACGGCCAGCCTCTCTAGCTGAAAATGCTGAGCTCCACATCTACTGAGAGACCAACCCTCAAAAAAATGAGGAGGACAAGAATAGCAGAACACACCTTCTTCTGCACCTGCCTGCACGCAACACATGTTTAATGCACACACACACACACACACACACACACACACACATGCATGCACACATGCCATCTCCTTTGCAACTGCATGCATACAACACATGTACAACAAATGTACATTATAATAAAATGTAGGTAGGCTAATCATTTGATTACTTAATCAAATGGATAATTTCTATAGAATTTTATTAAGTTAGAGTGAAAAACAATAATCAATTTCTGTGAAATTTGAAGCAGGCTAACTGAAAAGTAGTGCAGGGACAGCACAGAAGTAACTTTAAATCCCGTGTATTGCTTTCATTTCCTTGAGATTGCATCATTTACCCCTTTCCCTACCTTCCTCCTCCAAAATCTCCTCTATGCCACTCTTTCTTAAACCAGTGGACTCATTTTCAATTAATTATTGTTACATACATCTACGTGTATGTATTCTATGTATATGTGTCTACATACGTATCCCTAAATACAACATGCTCAGTCAGTTATTCATATGTAGGTTTTCAGGAATGATCAGTGGATATTGGGTAAACATTGGTGTGCTCATATCTTTATCAGGAAAATTAGTTGTAGCAGAGGTCCTGTCAGTGTAGAAAAAGGAGTAGAGGGGTTCATTTTAGTAGAGTATCTACCAAGCACAGAGTAAAATGGGGTGTTGGAGGCATTCACGCTTGTCATCCCAATTACTCCAGAGCTGCTGGACGCTAAAGACCTGAAACTCATTCTCAGCCCCAGCCAGCCCCAGGCTCACTCCAGGTTACTTTAGACCCCTACTCAAGATAACAATTTGTTATTTATAACACTTTTTACTTGAAACATCGCATTCCCTTCAAGATGCCTTCAATACTGAGTTGAAACACATGCAAAATGATGTCCTACATCTCAATCTTGTAAGAGTTTTAAAATTTGGTAAATATATTTTTTTAAAAAAACAATCCTCTTTACTGCTCTAATGAGCATATTAAATGATAATTTCCCATCAAATATATTAAGATCTCTGAACTAAGGCCACATGAATGATAAAACCATATTAGTTACATGATAACACAATTAAAATAATTCATATTAAGAAACAGTAAGGTAGGAGTCATAGATGTCAGGGCAGGTAAGAAGTCCCATCTATAACTCCTTTATCTTAGTTTCACAGAAAAAAAGATGAACTCAATTTATTATCCCAGGAAGACTAAAACTAAAAATATTTCACTTTGCAGAAAAAAGTACATTTGCATTTTTAGTAGGAAATACAGATTCATGGGAAGTCATCTAGTTAAGATGTAAGCCTGTTTCAAAATTACTAGACAAAATCTGTTTTTCATACATAATCTCCAAGAACTAATACTAAAATAAAGCTTCACAATTTTTCCTTCTTCTTTAAAACACCTTATCATTTTGATGTAAATATTTACTTTTACTCATAAAAATTTAAGGTAGAAGCCACTAGTACTTCATTGACGAGAGAGAAAGTAACTAATTTGTTCTTTGCAGATACCTAGAACAATGCTTAACAGAAAGAAATCCTTGGTAAACATTTGAAGAGTGAATATCGACTGTGTATTATATACAAGTAAATATTATATAAGTGAATATGTGGCACATATTATACAAGAATACTGTACACAGAGAGTAGAGGATAGTAATAAAATAGAGACCATCCTACTTGACAGATGCATGATGGGGTCGGTCCAGTTGTCATGTCTAAAATCCACAGGGTGGGTGGACAAGTATGGCTGGAAATTGTAGTCAAAGGTGACATTGTTTTCCACAATAAGAATTCTCCCTTCTCAGAGAACCCCAAGCTATGCTCTTTCCTTCTTCCGAAGGATTAGTTTGAGCAATGAATTATGTTCTATAACTGTACCTGAAAATTATCGCCTCAGAAGCACTAAGAATAGTGTTTTAAGGAACAACCAAAGGCCGTCATCTAGCTAAGTTTCCATAGCAAAGACCTGAACTTAAAGGAATGCTCACTGGGTATTCAGGTGAGAGAGTCCATCACTGAGAAGTTCAACGAAAGCAGGCTTTGCATCTTATTAGTATCATTTGTTTGGCCACTACTGGCTCTAAAGTGTATTCAACTTTTAGCTTCTCAAGTGTCTTAGTTCATTTTTCTGCCATTATAACAAAATACCTAAGATTGGATAATTTATAAAGGCAACAAGTTTAGTTCGCTGTTATATGATCTGGAGGGTCTAGGAGAGCATATGGCCAGCATCTGGTTAGGTCTTCAGATGGTGATGGCCCTGATAACAAAGACTTTCTCTCTAAAGTCCATTCACCCCAACGAATGGACACGCCAACCATCTACAACAAAAGACCTGTCTGCAGACTCCAGTGAACACATGCATTATATTTCAACAAACAAACTCAGAGAGACTTTGATATTGTCCTCACTTTTCAGAGGATAAAACTAAATTTAAAGAGATGTTTGAAAACTTCTAACATTTTATATATATATATAAATATGTGTGTGTGTGTGTGTGTGTGTGTGTGTGTGTGTGTGTGTGTAGTGTTTTGGTTAATTATTAAATAATGAATTGGATACCTTACTGCTAAAAGCTATTGTCTTTGCATGACATATTAAAATGGATATTGAATTTATATAAAAGGAGAAAACATACAATAGAAATATTTGAGTGTGTCATTTTACTCAGGAATCAATCTCATTGTATTATACTGTTCTTACCCCTGCATCTTCATTAGCATCCTCTTTGTCAATCTAATGTTCTTGACAAGTTCAAAGAAAGACTATAGATAGAATAATTGGGATGATGAGGATAACGATATTTATTATCATTTGTGTTCTATTACAGAAGAATCTTCTGAAAGCCACTAAAATGTTTCATAAGCCAGCAACAGTAGGAAAAACAAGCTTTCATCAAAAGCACTGTCAAAGTTTATGCATAACTCATTATTGATGTTTATTCAACTTCATTCAATGTCTGGGTCTGGCATTTAGACATTTGCTTAACTGCAAAGTAAGAACAAAATTCTAATCTTTTATTCTGTGATAAATTGTTCCTCTGTGGCAATGTCTGATTCAGCACTCTGTTTTTATGCCTTACTTCTTAGTTTTTATATTGATATAGATAATCTCCTAATTATCACTTTCAAATACATCTTAATATAATCATATCCTCTCAGTCATATAAAAAGAAATAATGGTAGGAAATTAAAATATTTAGATATATAATCAATAGTTTATAGAAAAGTTCAGTAAGTCCTAGCTAGTCTAAATATATAAGTGATGGGATTTTGATGGTCAATTTGAGCTGTGAATTGAGTCTGGTGAATCTCAATTAGCCGTCATTCCTTTGGAGAAACCTAAATGTTATATAAAATACTATGCTGAAATCATAATAAATATAGTGAGTGGTCTTCTATAGCTTTTTATGACCAAAGACTATCCCTTTTATTCATAGTATTAAACATCATTTTTCTCCTTAGTGTCAGCATTGAAATGCTAGCTGTAAGTTCTCTAATTACCTCAAAGATACAAATAGGAGAGAACCTTGCAGAATAAAACCAAATCCAGTCCAAAAAAGAATAAAGTCCTCCCAAAAGAGAGAAAAATGAAAACAGATGCGGTGTCATCCTCCATTATGTTAGCTCATGCATGCTTCTTGCTAAAGAACAGACATTCAATCTGCTTCGAATTATTTGTCACTTGGCTTCTTTATATTTCCATGCCCTATTTTGCATTTTGTTCACTACTCATTGTGTTACACAATCTACGTTCTGGAAAAAAAAAAGTTAATATATGTTCTTACCATGGATTGAACTGTGTATAGCCAAGTTTAGAACCTATGTACAACCTTGGTGTTTCAATTTCTGCAACAAAACTTGGTCACTTTAGGCCAAGTCTGAATTGAATTCACTTGCTCTTGGTCTACGCATAGGACTTTAAATGGCTTATAAAATATTCAAAAAGTTTCTTGCACATCAAATAACTCTCAAGACAGAACATTTTGATGAGTTTAGTGTAAATGAATCAGAAGCATATGGATTAAATTTACCTTAAAATACTCCTGGGTTTTGGAATTAAGAGAAACTGTGCTTGGCAAAACACATTTTGGGTTTTGCCTAACCCAGAACATTGGAAAAGTAGTTCAAGATGTTTGACGAACCCAAAACATGGCTGGGTTCACCCATCCCTGATCCTCTGTGGTAATAGTAAAGGACAGGCAGGGGCAGATTTTAGGTGCATAAATCTAGTTCAGGTTTGATCATGGCCATCCCAAACTATTGGAGAACTTGCAAATGACTTACCTCATCTAAATCAAATTTGTGTTATGGGCTTTTGTATAATCTCTGTGTGAATGTGTGTTTTTTATGAAGACTGTAGTCTTGTGTAATTATAGCAACTTTGATGAGCCCACTCACAATAAACAAGCATCATAAGATTTTTTCCTACCTAGAGCATATTAATAAATGTTGCCACCCTATGCTTAAATTAACTTACAACATTGTGAACTACTAAAATAAAAAGTGCTAAAGAAGACTCAGAATTTCATAACATAGTACACACAATAATTTTTTAAAGTAATATAATAGCATAACTCCTGTCCTATACACAAGAAGTGAATAGCATTTCTGAGTAATTACATCATAAGAAATGTAATTACCTGAGTATAGCAGTATACATAAATACAAACCCAAAAGCCTACTCATTGATAACTTAGGGAATTGCCATAGGTACTTAATTTCCAGTTAAGTTTATGACTGATTTCTTCTTTTTAAAAAATAATACAAAATATAAATTATATGTGTCTATTAATATGCTCTCTGTGTGTGTGTGTGTGTGTGTGTGTGTGTGTGTGTTTTTCTTTCTCTGGGAAAACAACCAAGAAGTGTCGCAGATCACTGATTTTTTTAAATGTGTATTCCCATGATTTGCAGGTTCAAAGAATTGCAAATTAAACATTAAAATATTCATGTTAAAAAGTTAGTTAATAACATCCATTAGGATGGAATAGTAGAGAAAAACTCTAAAGTATAAGCTACATAAAATTATTTTTAATTGTCTAATATATATTTTAAGGTTAAATTGATAAATATGAGTTTCCATTTACTATTTCAAGTATACAGACTAGAAAGTGCTTTCAACAAGAAAAAATATGATATAAAACCATAATACTCCATATCCTTTGATATAAATTTGTAAAATAAGACACAATTTTGTATACTTTAAATGAGTAGTTAGTTATTTTTAATTTTATACAATCAAATCACATGTATTTTTTACTAACCCATGAGTATATTTATTGATTTGCTTAAATAGCAGATTATAGAGGAGTCATATTAGTTTCAAAATAAAGTAACTAATTCATGAAACTGTCGGTACAAATACAGTTCAAGTTTCACTGGGAGTGAGAGCATTTATTCTGATGCAAATGAGTGACCATGACCTTAGAACATTGGCTTCAGGTTGCTGAAAATGACATGTTCCAACAGGGAAGTCATTTCAGGATCACTTCATATTTACAAAACAAAAGAGAGTCATAAATCGGAGCATGAGCACACACATTGATGGAGACAGAAGGTAGCTGGATCACCATAACACAAGAAAATCTCTATGGAGGATTTAAAAGTTATCTGTTTATGTTCTTGGCTTTTGGATAGGAGGAAGTCAGTCTCAATACATCCCAAGTATTGTACCCGATGGTGGAAAATGGTAAATCAAGAACAGAGGTGGACAATAAAACATTATTAAGGTGTCAAAAATATAGCCCAAGACAGTTTAGCTATGGATACACAATACTCTAACATTCCATAACCACAATGGTAACCAACTAGCCTTGTAAGTACTTCACAGGTAATTTTTTTCTAGGAATGTAGTGTACTAAATGAAAAATTTTGCATCAAAATGTATGTAAATGGATTCCTTCCCTCTTCTTTTATTAAATTTTATTTTTGAGACAATGATGCACTATAGAGCCTGATCTTACTAAAAACTGAAGAGCCCCCCCCGCTTCACTCTCCCAAGTGTCCTATCAAGCCACATTCTGATAATAGCTGTATTAACAACAAAAGTTAAATACAACACTTTACAATAATTATATCATTCCATAAAACTTAACTTCCTGAAACCATAATAGCAGATATAGACGTTTTTTAAAAAATGGCATTCATCTCCTGAACATGGCTGAGCACTTTGTTTCTAGTCCTACATCAGTAGCACTTTAGATTCTTATTTTCATTACAACTAACTCAATTATGTAACAAGTATTTACTGATCACATACTATTACAAAACAAAATTAAATATGAAAGAGTGCAGAAAACCATATACATAATAAAAATGTACAAAATCTTACTATTAAAAGTAGGAAGTGGTAGAGAAGATATATATGTATTTATTTTTCTTATTTTACATATCAATCCCAGTTCCCTCTCACTCCCATGGCCTTCAACCCCCACTCTCATCCTATTCCCCCCCCACTCCACAGGGAGGGTGATGCCTTCCAGGAGGGGTCATCAAAATCTGTCAAGTCATTTGGAGTAGAGTCTAGGCCCTCCCTCCTGCCTCTAGGCTAAGGGAGTATCCCTCCATGGGGAATGGGCTCCTGAAGTCCTTTCATGCACTAGGGATACATCCTGGTTCCACTATCAGAGGTTCCTTAGACTGCCCAGGCCTTCTAACTGAGACCCATGTTCAGGGGATCTGGGTCGGTCCAATGCTGGTTTCCCAGCTATCAGCATGGGCATGCATGAGCTCCCCCTTGTTCAGGCCAGCTGTCTCTGTGGGTTTCTGTAGCCTGGTCTTGACCCCTTTGCTCATCACTCCTCCCTCTCTGCAACTGTATTTTAGGAGTTTGGCTCAGTGTTTAGCTGTGGGTGTCTGCTTCTGTTTCCATCAGCACTTTTCCTTGTCAAAAGAAACAAGACACCTTTTGACACACTTTTTCTTCAGTCCTAGGAACTAAATTCATGACCTTGCTTCTTTTAGGAAAGCACTCTACCCTGAGATATATCTTTATCATCCCTGAACAACAACCATCTTGAATTTAGGGTAGATTTTGTTATTCTTTGTAAATAACTGCACAAAATCTATGCATAAGGCATGACAGACTATGCAGAAACTGCATTACCCATATATGTGTTGAACACATTAACTTACCAAACAGAACAGCCCTATGCTAATGGCTGCCTTGGAAGTTAATTTCAAATGATTCTACAAAGAAGTTTTCTAGTTTGTTTAGAAAAACCAGAGAATGTAGACTTTATAACCAAGATAAGAGTGTTCAACCTACAAAGATATAACTGAGAAAAATAAAGTATTAATTATCTAAATGTGTTTCAAAACCTACAGGCCAGCAAATTACCAGGAGAATAGGTTAACCAGAGTATAAAAATAGCCCAAGACCATTTAGATGTGGATATACAATGGTTATAATACACACACACACACACACACACACACACACACACACACACACACACACACACACAGTTAACCTATAATAGTTCTCTCATACAGAAATTCTGGGATTATGGAGAACTCATTTTTAGTATCACTGAACTTCCCAAATGCTACTTCAGCACTTCAACCTTAAAAAATTCCTGCTCCTAATTCTTTGAGTTCTTTCAAAACTTTCCAGGGTGACTTTTGGTGGATGCTTGGTTGGTATACATCAAGAACTTCTTCTGATATGAAAGAACATCCTAGAGGAGTTACTTGTGAGGAAGTAGTACAGAGGCTTTCCATGTGGGTATTTCATGTTGCTGTTATTTCCTGTTCATGTATTTCTATTATAAATACATAATTAATTTATATGCATTGATGAAATATTGAATTTTGTTTTGTACATGTAACCACTTTGCCAAACAAACATGTGATGTCCTCCTGGATTCTTAGCTATTTAGACACCTAGCCCTTAAGAGCAGCTTCCTGTTATAAAACTAAGGAAAAAATAAAATACCTAAGATAAGAAATACCTACCAAAATCATTGCCAGATAGATCCAATGCAATCAAATACTAAAATGTTTCTATATTTTTTCCTTATTCTCTAGATTTTGTTTTATAGTTTGGATTATATTTAAATCATTATGAAGAAATACATTCATTTCCATAATCATAACTGAGGTTATATATTCATTCAATTTGACTCTAATTTTTTTTCATAGATCCAGGAGTAAAAAAAAAGAATCAAAAACCATTTGAAGAAGTAAATAGAAAAGGCAGCCAGGCATGGTGGCATACACCTGTGATTCCAGGTTTTGCGAGGCTGAGGCAGGAAAATCATGAGTTTGAGACAAGCCTACACTGTCTAGTAAGACCCCTTGGGATGTAGAGAAAGATGGAGAAAGAGAGTGGCGACAGGGTACCATATACAGCAATGCAAATTTCCAATAAATATGAAGAGGTACAAAGAGAAATAAGGACTATAATACCAATGATGGGAAGCAATGAACCTGGAAGGATCAGTAGAATGGTGGTATCTCTCTTAAATGAAGTATTTCTGCTTCCCAAACTAGCATGTATCTTTAATATTTAGTATTACTTTTACTTCTGAAAATTTCAAATAATGAAACTATATTGCTATGATTTAATTGACTACTGTTAATTTGAAAGAAAATACACCTCTCTATTTCATTCTAACATAGACTCTGGCTAAACTGTTGATATCTAAAGTTTGAAAGACTGACAATATAAAATTTGAATCTATAAACACATGTGTATGTACTAAGCAAAGAAGTTCTTCCTACAACAGACAAGAGCCTCATACACAAAACTGTCATCAATACATGGACAAAATGGCAACAGTTGACTATGTTTCAGATATCATCTTAATATCTTGATCTCAACATGGTAGGCACCAATTGAAAAAAAAAAAGCAGACAGACATTCATGGTTCCAAGTTGGTGTCTATACTTTAGTGATCATTTTATCATGATGATACACATCTCATAACAATGGTGCCAGCCCCAGAGAGAGACAGACATGGAGGATAAAACTCTATATTTTGAAAATATTATAATTATCCCTTTAAGGGCTTAGTTTTGTTATCGGGCTGGTGGGATGAGGAAGTAGAAGAGTTGTACAATGAGAATTTTATGGTCCTGAAGAAAGAAATTGGAAACAGCAGTAGAAGGTGTAAAGACCTTTCCTCTTTCTGGGTTGGTATAATTAAAATTGTTAAAGAATGACCATCCTACCAAAAGGATTCTACAACTTCAATGCAATTTATGTCACAACACCAATGAAATTCTTCATTAAAAAAAATTGAAAAAAAAATAGGCTCAAAATTCGCAAGGAAACACAAAATATTCAGAATGGCAAAAACAAAGTTGAACAATAAAAACGCTAGTGAAGCTATCACCATCCCTGATTTCAAATCACACTACAAAGTCACAGTAGTGAGCACAGTGTTACTCTCAGAAAAACTGACACATTGATAAGTGGAACAGACTTAAGGACATAGACTAAATTCCATACTTCTATAACCAATAGAGTTTGACAATGAGGCAAAAGCACAATGGAGAAAAGACGGTATCCTCAATAAATGGACAAATTGGATAGATTTACGTAGAAGAACTAAACTAAATACTTGTCACTCACCCTGCTCGAACTCAACTCTTCTTATAATATGGGACAGAGAGCAAGGCATGACAGCTCATGCTTTTAGTTCCAACACTTGGAAGGCTGAAGTAGCAGAATTGGTATGAGTTTGATAACAGCCTGGACCAAGAGTGAAAATAAAGAAAAGAGAGACTTGCATTTTAATTGAGTCCAGATCCATCTAAGTTGGTAACTGAGATTACACATCACCCTTCCTAATGTATTATATAGTTAAATTGGAGTTTCTCCCCCACAGAAGAACAATGCTACACCATGTAGGTTTTCAAACAAAAAGTCCAGTTTCTGATATGGAACACTGCCTTTCAAGTTGTTGGATGAAGACTTCTCAAAATCCCCAAAACAATTAAATATATTGCCAGTTCTTTTGGCTACCCATTAGAACGTGATGGTGATAACTTATTGTTATTGATGCCGCACTTGGGTCAGGGAATATGAAGAAATAAAGCTAGCATTGAGTTGGAGGCTTCCCCCCTGCTGGTTGTTTTGTATTGTGCTTTGCAGGCTTCTGGGAGAAGAAAAACCACCAATTATCCTACTCAGCTGTGATCCCTGCTAACTGCAATAGGACCATCCTAGTAAGATACACTCATTGGTACAATAGTATCATTAATGATACGGGGCTAACTGAAAGCTATCTAATTTTACCTAGGGCCTACTTCATAAAAGGAAACTCAAGCCTGGTCAGTTACCTATAGATAGGGAGGTCATAAGTCCTACTACTATTATTTTTCTCAAGGAACATAGTATCAAACAGCCTTATAAATATCCCCACTTACACCCACGTGCCCATGTGTAACGCTCATCAGAGAAAGTCCTTCATGTAGATTAATACAGAGACCACAGGTGGTGGAAGGTGCAGAGTTAAGTGAACATGGAGTGTTCCATCCTTAGTTTGACACCTGTTTCACACCCGCTTGTCACCAAAAATCTGGACACATTGCAGAAGAAGGGACAGAAAAACCCTAAGATCCAGGGATCGGGGAACACTGCAGAAAAATAATGTCTTCGGCACATGAACTGCCTGTTACACTCAGGAACACACAAATGCCATGATTGTCAACGCAAAACCGGCACAAGATAAATCCGTTCAACATTCCAGCAAAGGAAAGGGAGGGTCTCATGAGGAGTACACCTTACACCTAACTCGCGAGCTATTAGCAGTTTTCGACTGCTAGGGAAAGAAATGTGGTTTACTTCAGTAGTGTGGCCCATATGTGGGGTTGTCCACGCTCCAGCGGAAAACCCAAACCACCGTACTTTATGGGCAGCACTAATTGAATTGAGTAAGTTATAGAAAGGGGAAGAGAAAGAAGAGGAAGAAAAAGACGTGGAGTTGGTAGCGAAATGAAAGGGTTCCAGCAGAGTTGGCACACTAAGCACATTGTATTTGTATATGAAATTACCAAGAAATAAATATTGTTTTAAAAAGTTAAGAATATAAAAAAACAATGTAAATACACAAATAATGACCGGAGGTCAAAACAAGACTGAATCTCAGAAGTGACATTTTTTATTTTCTTTCTCATGTAGAACATCACCACCCACATTGGGGGAAAAAAATCTTGATTTTTTTTAAACAGCAATTGTGTAGAGTGGAAAGGCAAGAAAGGGTTGGCAATAATTATGAAAAATGATACAAATAGTTTAAGGGATGTGGGTTGTCTTAACAATAGAGGTTCATATTGAATGAAATATTCGTAAAATGCTCTTGGTTTCTTCTGTGTATAAAATACATATATTATTGACATTATTCACATATTAGGATTATAAATTTTCATTTCACATGAGAACTTTTAAGTTAAGTAATCATATAAAGGACTTTTCGATTCCCATTTTTTTCTCTAAGTATAGAGTATGTACAGAGTTGTAGGCATCAGCATGCATGCCACCTCACAGAGAGGATCTGCAATAATTGCTAAGTACGGTGACTGAAGCCTAGAGATGCTAAGATATTTGCCCTGTGAGATATTGCTGGTGAGAAGAATGTTCTTCAAAAGCTTTCCTTACTCAAACTGGCAGAGTTAAACATGAAATCCAATGGAATTCCACAGACTTGCCCTACAAGCTTTTAAAAGATAACTATCTCTAAACAAATAAATAACATTTGGGAATATAAAAATATGCGAAAGCTCTACATCCTCAAGCTAAATATCCTTTGGCTTCATTCCTGTTTCATATTAGTGTCATCGAATTTATGAACATTTTAACAGTGCTTAGCAAAGAGTGATTAGGGAATATGTAAGTGAGAGCCTGCAGGATTTACTACAATCTTACTTCAAACAAAATATAGTATGTTGGGCCTGGAGGGAAAGCTAAAGTACTATTGAACTAGCATAACAGAAACAATATGCACCCATATTAGCATAAAGGACTTTGGATAAAATATGGCATAATTTTAGGCTGGTTTCAGTTGCTCAATGAAACCTCTAGTATTCATTCCCTCACTTAGCACTACTGAAATTTGCTTTCTTTGGTTATCCTTGATAAATGATATCACAGGTCATGGATGTCCCTTTGTCCAACAGACAACATCAGTGATACCAAAACTTTGTTGAAAGTCACAATCAAATTGATATAGATCCCTTGGAAGTGTTGAGCATTTTTATTTTTTTATTTCTGGGAGGTTTTTTCAGATTCTACATGAAATGAAACTGGAAGCTAGTTTTAATGGAAATGAGCTTTTTCCCAGGGAACGGTGTTACTTCACAGATCCAGATAATGCACTAAGCCGTACAGCTGTGTTAATTATAGGACCTGTAATACAAATCGCCCAACTTTATAAAGATTCTATAGCAACCAGGTCTTTTATTATTGCAGAACCCATAATGGCAGTAACATAATTCATGAGATTCTAAAAAGAATGTAGTGTGGAATTATCTAATCACAAGAAAATTGAAGAGAACAAGAAATGACTTCTCAATAGAAGCCCAATTTCCTGTCATATCGTGGACTGATAAGTGATATTCTAGCATGCTAGTTATGGAAATTTTACTTTATTTTCTATACATTCTCAACTTCGGGGTAACAATCTTCCCAATTATTCTGCCAAACTGCAGAAACAGTGCTTACATGTGGCAAGCAATAGATAGCTGTAAAATGTTAAATATCTACATTTAATGTCTTATTTAAAAGGTAGAACAGATAACCGAGGCTGACAAAAAATGGGAATGTTAATCCAAGTATTTCCCTCTATAATTATTTTTCTTCAAAAAGCACTTCTAATATTTATTTATTTTCAGATAGAAAGAGAACATTCATAATAATATATATGTTTAATCTACAAAACCACTTCATGATAGTTAATCATATTGACTTTTATTGATTTTTTTCTTTTAATAAAACACATACTACTTGTGATATGCTTCATGGAGTGTAATTTTAAGTAAGAGCTCCTTGATACCTATGATTAAATTTTATATTCCATGTGTCAAGACTAAGCCAAGTTCACATGACTTTTTGGCATTAGACTTTACACTGACTGATAATATCCGGGGTGTGACCTTCCTGTCATTGCCCTTAGTCCTCCACAGTTGAGTCTAACGTGGGGCAAAGCAAGTCTCTAGCAAGAAATCTGAACAGATTTACACCTCCTAACAAGGAGTTAATGGGAAGCCGGCATTTTTGGGCCCATCGGGGCTGGAAAGGTGCTTGGAGCACTTCTCTTCCAGAGCGCCTGAGCTCAGTTTCCAGCACCCATTTTGGGCAGCCGTCAACCGCTTGTAACTTCTACTCAGAGAAATCCAAGGCCCTTTTCTGGCCCCTGCAGGCATCTGCATGCAGTTACCATCACAATCACATGAACTGAAAAATAATTTTAAGATTATTTTTTAAAAGATTGAATCGTTAACTTCCTGTCGTGAAACAGAGCAGGGTCTCATGAGGCTATGCCCCTCTTGACGGGTTTATAGAGAGTTAGCAGTTGTTGGGTGAGAGAAGTAGCTTTTTACTCACGAGTGATGCCATGCATAAGCCCGGGTTTATGTAATTAATTCCACACCCATGTTCTTGTAAGTAACTATTATTAAACTCATGATGGCCATAAAGCTACACTTCAGTGAAATAATTCCCTTGGTCTCTCATTGATACCCTTCCTGAAGTGAATAGATGGATAGATATGTCTTCCTTTGGTGGAAAAATAACATCATACAAACGGTGGGCTTCGTGGATGCTTGTCATCCAGTAAAGGCGTATTTTGTTGGGAAACACCAAAATTAGAAGGATATATAAATAATATGATAATATGATTTATAATTAATACGGTGTGTGTGTGTGTGGTGTGTGCCTGCCTGTGTGTGCATATCAAAGACAATCTGAAATTCTGTTTCCATTCCATTCCCCAGGGGCTAATCTCATTGAGAAATAAAGGTAACAATTGTCATCATTAAAATGTCTCAAAACACTTTTGGCTCTAAGGCACTGTTACCTGACATTTGCCTCAATTGTTGCCTTTGAAATGTTACATTTCTATTGACTAACAATTATTGCCAGCCCTTGTCACAGGTTTTCTCCCTAAGACTGCAACCAATTTAAAGGGAACTGACATTTTAACAAGATTTCTCTAAAAAAGGAGGGAAGCAGCTTACTTTGAGGATACAATAGTCATGGTCCTTATTTGTTACATTCTATAAATGGTTGAGTTTCTGGAGATAAAATTTTCTGCAAAAAAGACTCAGTTTTGTCGTTATTTTTTTATTATTCCTTGTATTTAGATGAAGTTAGAATACTTTCCAAATTAGTGAGCCCCTCAATAATTCCAAATCCTACACTGAAAACCACATCTAGTGACTGTCTACACAGTGAAAGGGCAAACGCAGGAACCTCAGTTCAAATAAGTCAAAATTGCCGTTTATACATCATAATGACAGACTTCTAAACCTGATAACATTCCTCAAAAGACAAAGTTTGCCACTCCAGTATGTATTTAGGTAGCTATGTCTATTAAGTAAACTTACTTGAATTAAATAGTACCCAACTCATTGAAATTAAAACTACTTACTTATTTCTTTAAAACTCAAGATCTTTCTAGATGCTGAAGTTCCGAGGGTTGGGTACCTCAAAGGAACTGCAGGATGCTCTCCAGTGGCACCTTCGGTTTGGTTATTTACCTTTCTACCCACCCTGTGCTACCACTTCCAAGCTGGCACTACCTCTGCCCTGAACTGATGCTGTGCTATTACTATAGACTCCCCCCCACACACACACACATATAATCCCTCAAATTGTTCTTTTCACACTGCAAAATTTGAAAATGCTTAGTTGTTGGCATCTCTTCCAGTTTTTGCTTTTGATACCTTATTTTTGTTTATAGGTTAAAACCAAACCTTTAGCATAGTCAGCACAATTTGGTATGACCGTTACCACCGTCTCGCTCCATCTTTGTCTTCCCCTGAATGTTTTTGTTGTTTGCATGGCAGACACAGTGACCTGCTCTTTTGGTTTTTGACTTTTGTCATTTATTTATTTGTTTGTTTGTTTGTTTGTTTAGACAATGTCCTCCTTTAAACCTAAGGATGGCTCAAATTTATAATCCTGCACCTTGTAAAATCCTGGAACTCACAGGCATATGTCCCCATGCCTAGATCACATTGGGTTATTGTATTTTCACCCCCTAAAAGTGCTGTATGCTGCTCTATCTCAGAGCCACATGCTCTTCCCTTTCAGCTTTCTAAATTTTTATAACATTGCTATGCAACTGAGCTCAATATCAATCCTTCCTTGGGCATCTTCTTCCCCAGTTTCTAGCATTTCACACACACACCCACATACACACACATACACACACACACACCACACATCAACCCATTCACATCCTCTTCCAATAAGGTATGATATTTGTAGGAGTCGTCCTCTACATTTTGGGGTTTGTTTCTATTTTCCATTATTTATTCTGAGTGTCCTTGGCAATGCCTTTCTTTGGTGCTATTGGTGTTGGTTACATGTACAGAATGCCTGCCATCCACCTGTGAGGAAAGAAAGCAGGAAAGGAGGCAGCCAGAAGTACTGTTAAACATCCACTCACTTGCCCAGAATCCATCATTTTGTTTTGCTTTATTTCATCTCTTGGGGTGCATATGTTTATTTTTAAATGAACCAATGAAATCAGAAAATCAGAACACAGACTAAGCATTAGTAAAAAGAAAATATTTTGTTGGTCTCATTTTCTCAAGATTTATACAGGACTAAGGGTGAGCTGTACAAGGCTGAAGTCACATTTGCAAATAAGCACATTGCTTAACATATAAGCATTGGTTAATCTAAGTTCTCTAATCTCAAAGCCAGTGAGTGTACCTGTGTAACCTTCATCATTAAACCATCCTTCTTGTAACCTTAAACATTTCCAAGTGGTCTGGAGAGATGGGTGAGTGGTTAAGAGCTCTGTCTATTCTTCCAGAGGAGCAGGCTTTGGTTCCTAGTCCCCACATGGCAACTCACAGCCAAACAGAACTCCAATTTCAGGGAATCTGATGCCGATTCTGACTTCACTGCAGAGTGTACAGAAATGCATGTAAACAAAACACCCATACACATGAAAAATTTTTTTAAATCACCCAAGATGAAATACTTTCAGAAAAAACAACATGACCCCAGACATCAAGGTACAAAGACAATCACTTTGCTTCTAACCATGGAAATTCATGGAATACAGCAAATGGGAGAGGTTCAGAAATGTTTCATTCCTTTATTTTAAAGATAATACCACCTAAGGGGACCCAAAGACCCTGTCGTGTCACAACTACCAGTTCAGCGACAGAATAAGCAATATGCACAGTTAAAGTTTTCTATTGTAAATTGTGTGAATTATGCTCAAAGATCCTAAAAGGTAAAAGGACGTAATTTGGTCCATGTAGTTCTAAAGTTAGGGGGTAACGTGCTTTATAACACTTGATCACATAATATCAATAAGGTCAAACTTCCATGGTTTTTATTTTAATCCATTTTAAGTTTTGTTGGCTTCATTCTCACATTCTCAGAGTGATAGTTATAAGTGGTTATAAGCCCAATTCTCTGTCCCCTTTCTCAGAAAATCAAAATGTCAGTTATATACTGAATTTTTATCCCACATAAGCGGCCCAACAACCCACCTGACATTTCAAATACCCTATGTCAATGCTAATCCTACATAGAGTCCTGTCCTTCCTCCTTCCTGGGTTGCCTGAAACCTTACCTATCTAGCACAGACTTCACTTCTAAACAGGTAGTTATATTTCTCTCTCTTAGTCTACACAAACCTACCTCCTTCCTCGGGACTCTTTGCAGATCATGCTTCAATTTATCCATGGCATCATCAAGCAGACAGGGTTAGCCCCCAATTAGAGACCAGACCCACCTTCAAGTTCAACCCTTCCATCTTCTGCCTGGTGCCTCTTAAGGTACATTGGCCTAAGCAGTGAGGATGGATCTCCATCCTCACCCCTTGTGATCCTCCCAATGTACATAGTCCAGCTCCCTGCATTTAGATGCTCTCCACCAGGCTATGCTAACTACTAAAAGACCTCTACTCTTGGTTCCAAGTCTTGGGGGTCCCAAAGCCAATCAGCCTGCCACACTACCTGAGTTCTCCAACATGATGGGCTAACAACTCATATAGAAACTCTCTCTCTCTCTCTCTCTCTCTCTCTCTCTCTCTCTCTCTCTCACACACACACACACACACACACACACACACACACACACACGGCCAAACTTCTGATGCCCAATGCCCTGTAGCAAATGAATGAGCAACACAAAATGTGAAAAATCAAGACAAAATGTCTCCTGAAGTTATCCTAGTCCTGTCTTAATTGTCTCTGTGAAGAACTTAAATGAACTTCAAGACACAGATTTCAAACAAATAATCTTAAACTTGTTCAAGGAATTCAAGAAATTAAAAGAGGATACCAATAATACCCAAATGAATTTAAACAAGACAAGAATAAATTAGATATTGAAGTAAAAGAAAATACAAATAAACATCTGAATGAAATAATGACTCTTCAGGATATGAAAACTGAATCCAATAAAGAGAAATATTGAATAAAACCCAAACATAAATGAAACTGGAAATGAAATATTCAATAAGCCTAATAAAACTCAGTGGAAAACTTTACCAACTGATTAGATCATGTAGTAGGTAGAATATCAGGCATGTAAGGCAAGGTAGAAAAATGGATCACTGAATAAAATAAAGTAGTATTTTAGGTACTTTGGGACACCATAGAAAGTCCACATCTACCAATTATAGAAGGAGAAGGAGGAGGAGGAGGAGGAGGAGGAGGAGGAGGAGGAGGAGGAGGAGGAGGAGGAGGAGGAGAAGAAGGACCTTCGGGTCAAAGGTATAGAACATATCTTCAATGAAGTCATAAAGGAAAACTTCCCAAATCTGGGGAAAGTAGTGTCCATCCATGATTAGAGGCACACAGAGCACCAAATAGGGTTACATAAGAAGCTTCTTGTTTTATACTACAGATAAAACCCTGGTACTAGAGAGGTAGCTACATAGTTAAGACCACTTCCAAAAGACCGAGTTCTATTCCCAGTACCCATGATGACAGTTCAAAAATGTCTACAATTCCAATCTCATGAATCGAATGTCCTCTTCTGGCCTCTGAAGGCATTAGGCACACAGTAGTGTACAAACATATGTGCAAACAAAACGTTTATGTACATAAAGTTGAATATTTTTTAAAAATCCTAAATATACAGACCAGAGAATAGGTTGAAAACTGTAAGACAGTAGGTCCAAATTACATATAAACTCAGCCCCATCAAAATAATGTATGATTTTTTTTTCCAATGGAAACTTCAAAATCCAGAAAAGTTGGAGCAAAGTGATTCAAGTTTTGAAATAACACAGAGGTCAATCCTGAATACTTTATCTGGTAAAATTGCCTGTCATAACTGAAAGAGAAAGGAGAACTTTCCATGACAGAAACCAAGTCAAAGGGATTCATAGCCACTAAACAAACACTACAAAGAATACTGAAAAGAAAGCTTCAGTCTGAAAAGAATGATAAACACACCCCAGAGATGACTGGGAAAAATATAAACAATGTTTGGATAGTAGTTCTATAAATCTGGACCAATAATACAAACATCACAAAATCAACCATATGACAACAATTGAAATAATACACTTTTCAATAATAACTGAGTATTGGTTGCTTCAGTTTCCATCTTATAAGATGAAGGCCAACCCACTGGATCCATCCTTTTGCTGTGTATAAAAAACGTATCTCACCTTCAAGGGGAGACGTTACTTTAGAGTAAAAAGATAAAAAAATTATTCTAAGCAAGTAGAACCAGGAAACAAGTGGGTGTTGCTATCATAACATATGACAAAATATTCTTGAAGTCCAATTAATCTAAACAGATAAAGAAGGCTACCTCATTCTGATCAAGGATATAATATATCATGAAAACACTGAAATTCTAAATGTGTGTACAGAAAACTTGGGTACACCTAATTTCAAAGAACAAACTTCTGTATGCACGAAGCCCCAGATTAACCCTAACATAAGAATATGAAGTGATTTATATACCCAGTTTTTACTAATAGATAGATTCTACAGGTGAAAATGAACAAAGGAACATTGATAATAAATGATACCGTCCACCAAATGGATATAACAGACAGGTAAAGAATGTTTCACCCAAATATATATTCTTCTCAGAACATACAGATATTCCTGTAAAATAGATCACACATTGTGACACACAAAAAATTTTAAATAAATTTAAGAAAATTGAAATAACTTCATGCACTCTATTTGACCACAGTGAAATGTGGTTAAACTAAAAGAATTTCCAGAAAATTCACAAACTCATGGATATTAAACCACATTGTATTTAAATGGGCCATTGAATAAACCAATAAGAAAGTTTTACAATTCTTGGAATTAAATGAAAATGAAAATACAACACTCCAAAACCTCAGAGAGTCAATGAAAGCAGTCCTAAGAGGGAAACAGACAGTTCTAAGTGCCTACGTTAAAAGTAATTAGAAATAGCATGGACTAATAATGCAAATAGAAGTAATTTAAAAAAAATAAGTTCAAATGGTGCCCTGGTTGAATTCTACCAGACCTTTAATGCAAAACTACAACAAATGTATTCCAATTGCTCCACAAACTAGAAACAGAAGTAATACTACCAGACTCCTATGAAGCACGTATCACTACAGTACCTAAATCAGATAATGTTTGAGTAAAAGACAAGGAAGGTGAAGACCAATATAGCTCTTATGAACATAGATACAAAAGTACTCAAAGAAATGTTTGTATTTGGCCCACTATCCCACTCTTGGACATACAAAGAACTGTTTATCCTACTGTAGACAAATGTTCTCATCCATGGACATTGTTATCGTATTCACAATTCCTATAAAGTAGCATTATCCTACATACCTATCAACAGATAAGTAAATAACGAAATGTGATACATTTTATATATTGTGGGATTCTATTCAACAGTTTAAAAATGATTTCGCAGGTAAATGGGGTAAATGGATGGAACTGAAACAAATTATATTGAGTGACATTACCCTCACACAGAAAAACAATACACCCCGTATGTTCCCTCTCATATGCGGATTTTTAGCTTCAATTTTCTGGTTTCTTATGTTTAACTAGAGCAACTGTAGAAACCAGGTGAGGAATGTGATGTGAAATGAAGTCACCAGGACAAAGGCTGCAGAGACCTGCATAGAATATGCATAAGAATGGTCTCAGCGGCAAGCAAACATGGATGAAGGGAGGGCTCAGGGGTCCCTTACCCTCGTTTGTGGACTATTTCCTATGGTAGATTCAAAGGGAGAAGGACTCATTGCCTGCAGTTGTCTGCCCACTGCACCAAGCTTCAATGTATAGTTCTGTTCTAATCAGTGTCACACAGACAGTCCCGATTAAACTCAATAAAATGGGTTATGAAACAAAACTGGAGGCCAGGAACCTTGGAAAGAGGCTGAGATCAGTGAGGAGGGATTGATAGGGATGGGAGGGAATGATAACCAGAGAACAGTATATACATGTCTAAAATAGGTAAAAAAAAAAAAAAAATCAACCAATACAAAACGACAAAGCATGGGCTCAAGGATGGGAAATGATTTAATAATATTACAAGTCCCAGGAAATGAAAGAAATATTTTAAATGACTGTAATTGTGTCAACTTAAAATATTTTCTGAATCATATATAACAAGAAATTAAAAGTTCAGAAACTGAGACTTATAAACTCAATATGAGGGAAGTGAGTTATACATGACGCCTGAGACCTGTCCTTTTAGATTCTTCCAGATGAGTTTGGCTTAGCAGGACAGATGCTCTTTACTATATCCTCCAGGAAGAAGCCATCAGCTGATCATTCTACATAATCAGTTCCTGGTAAAGTACCAGTGGTAACATGGAAACACGGCTCTCACTGACACCATGTGGAAATGAAGAAATCTGACTACAGTCTCAGGTCATTCCTCAGGAAAAATTGTTGAAAAAGAATGTAATCATACAAATCTACTTACTTGTATGGGATAAAGTGATACTCAGTGTTCATGGCTGTCCTATGAACTATCAGAAATCCCTGAAGGTAAAATTCAATATTCTCCATGCTTGTCTCCAGGAATGAATTAAACAGCAGGGGGATTGACAGTGTCATGGGAGAACCAGCAGTCTTTGGAAACTTTGGATCTGAGTCAATGTTGTATATGAATAAGAACAAGGTATTTTCTACTTTGTTCTGATGGTGTAGGGATTATGAGAAAATTTTTTCACTATTATTTTTGCATTGCTTGTGATACAGTATCTATCACTCTAGGAATTGGGAAATTAAAAAGTAGGTTATAAAGTACTCATTTATGGTGATGAATCATAATACCCTTATACCAATCAACAATTTCCACCTTCAATTACTAGTAGTTGGGAGATACACAAACTGTTCAAGGTACAGGCACAAATCAGTGGCATGTTTTTGAACTAGCTACTTGACTTGCTTGAGGTTCATAGGAAATGCCTTAACTATATTCTTTAGAGGCCATATTGGCTTTTCTCAAATTGGGTAATAGAAGATGTTTGTAGAGGTACCATAAGCACAGCTCACAGACAACCAACTGATTCATGAAGCAGTGGCTTTAAAGAAGGTAAACACAATTTCCTGTGGGGCTTCTTATCCTTGATACTATAGCAGTGTACTTTACAGGTTTCCAAGTACATCAAAGCCATTGATCCCCAAACTCAATTAACCACAGGGAAGTAATTGTCTATTATTATTAGATGCTCCTTAAATGATTTAAGTACTACAACTGACTCCATTATTGTGATGGTTGATGGTTGTCAGCTTCATTGCATATGGAGGCTCAGAGTTTTTTTGTTGTTGTTGTTGTTTTTGTTTTTTGTTTGTTTGCTTTTTTTTGGTTTTTTTTTTTTTAGGAGTTTTTTGTTGTTGTTTGGTTTGGTTTGGTTTTTCAAGACAGGGTTTCTCTGTGAAGAGTTTTAGGAAGAGCAACCTCACTGTAGGAGATGTGAATGCTCAGCTTCCTTGTTCTGGTTGCCAAGCCTACCATTTGTTGCCATGTTTCCAATGTGCTGTGCCGTAATGAAGTCATCCCTCTGTTACCATTAGCCCAAATAAACTCGTCCATTAATTACCTTTGTTGTGTTTTGTCACAGAGGCAGACAAATAACTAATACAGAAGTTAGTTCTAGAAAGTGGGGTGTTACTGTCAAGAACCTATCCATGCTGTTTAAAGAGAAATCTTAAAGATTCTGAAATTCTGAACAAAAACTAAAAAGTTGAAATTTGTAAGCAGAGCTTGGTGAACTATTCTAGTAAGAACTTAGAAGACGATAGTGCCAAGGGCAATTATTGTTTAAATTTTTTTTCTGAAAGCTTCTTAGCATCTTTCTTTCAGAGAATTTTGTGATGACTAAATAAATAATAAGACTTCACCCATTGCAGTTGTCATTCTGAGATGTGGGGAGTTCGGCAGATGGCTTTGTTGGTAAAACGCTTACCCTGTAAGGATGGAGTCCTGAGTTCAATCCCTATGACTCCCACAAAAAGTCAGGGGTGGTGACATGCAGTTGTCATCGGTGCTAGGGAAGTGAAGACAGCCAGATCTCTGGGGCTTGATCTGCCAACACAGCCTATGTGACAATCCTACAGTGGGAGACCCTGTCTTAAGAAAATGTGTGTGGTGCTTGAGGAAAGACATCCAAGGTTAACCTCTGACCTCACACATATGTGTATATACTTGCATATGCATCTATACACATAAAGATACACACACACAAATACTGTAACATGGTATAACATTGTACTGTTCATATAGTTAATAGTTGGGATAGTCATAGTTGACTGGAGCAAGTACCACTGAAATGTAAATACAACCCTAAAAGAATATGAATTTGTTTTAACCAGCTATTTCTTATGAAACAATTGGTATCAATTAAGTTCCATGGTTTTGTCCTAAAATCCATAGTGATTAACATAGCAAATGCTTTGGTGTTAACATAGTTATAGGCACTAAAATGTTATTAGACTTTACACTTTGAGATTGAACCTCTTGGTGTATAAGCAATTCTTTTAAATGGGGGAAGAAAAGGTTCAAGCTTACTTAATTTACTGCTTTAGAGAAATTGCATATAAAAGAAATTAAATAAATTCCTGAAAAGGCAAATGTGATTAACCAAAGCATAAGCCAACCAAACCAATGGATGAATATTACACTTTGTTCTGAAAGTGATATTGTTATTCTTAGCTGACAGACGTAAACTCTTTTTGAAATACTATTAGTTATAAAATGATCATAAATCCAACATGGCCAAGTGGTTGATAGTCCCAGAGAGAACATTAAAACAAGCTCTCTATTACTTTGGCAAGAAGTCATTGGACTCTATAGGTATAAAAATGACTTTCTGACTTGGCAATGTGACAGCTTTACTCAATAAAACATGGACAGACTGCAGTGTGAAGTTGAATTTCCTCTGTATATGTGCCTTCCTCCATTTCATTTCCTTTTCCCCCTCAGTTGCCAAATTTACCCTCACTTCACCAAGGCCTGCTTTCGCTCACATTTCCTTTGAGTTGTACACTTTATCCTGCTGTAGTAGCCTCTCACATATCTTTATATGCAAATTCCACCCAGGTGTCTGGACTTTTCATGGAATGTGGAAATCTGACATCTTGTTTTCTTTTCTTGAGTACTTCTTTGTCAAGTAAAGAGTTCTATCACCTAGACCACTACTGTTTGCCATCTTTGAATGGGAAATTTAGAAAGATGAAAGAATTACTCTTTTCCCTAGAGGAAAAAGCTTTCCCACCACAAAAGGCAGTTTATCCCCTGCATTTAAATTTTTTTCAGTATGTCTACCCTAGAGTATTATGATTACTATGACACCTACCCATCTCTTACTCTAGTAATCCAATTCTGGGGATCTTAAACATCCTGTCTTATCATTCACTATATGTTCATCTCACCTAGCTTTCTCTTACATTGCTTTACAATCATTAAGACTATCAAATGATTGTGTATGTCTAATGTATCACCTGCCTGCACCACCTCCTGTCCTATGCACAGAAACTTGTCACCAGTAAATGCTCCTATCTTTCTACCTGTAGTATTCTGCTGCTTGAGTTTTCTGTGTACATATGTGTGTGTGTGTGTGTGTGTTCAGTTATTAATAGTTTTTGATGCACACTATTTCTGTTTCTTCCCATCTATACCAATCCTATCAAACCAAAATTTCTCATAGAAACTATCACCATATCTTCTGAGCATGCTTACCTTGTATGTGTAGGTGAGTGTGTGTGTGTGTGTTCCTATATGTGTGTATTACTGTTTCTGTCTATTGTGTCCCTTTCTCCTAGGCTGACTCTATATGAGTCATCATTTTAATTCATCTAGAAAACTCTCCCCTAGATACATTACATGCAGCATCATTCATACCTCCTTTAGTCTTTTAACATGTTTCTATTTTGTATAATAGTCTCTGTGTGCCTGTGGGACTTTTTTATGCTTCACTTAAGACTCATATTGAAAATCAATAAGGTCAATGAACAGTATCACTGTTCCTGCCTCTCAAAGCCAATTGGAAAAGAGAGAAATCAAAAAGAGGTCAAAATAGTGTCTGTTTACTTAAAAAGAGATAGCAGAGACTACAACACAGGCCTTTGGCAAGGTAGATTTTTAACATTGCGTCTCTCTAATAGATGTACTCAGTCACAGAGAACTAGCTGATATAGGGACACAGCATGTCTGAGAGGCTTATGGCGTCTCAGAAACAGGTAGAAATATGTAAACAAGAATGTTTGAGGAATGAAAGAGAATGCAAGACCCCACAAATTTCTTCTATACTCACAAATCAAGTTAATAATTCTTAGTCCTTGGGAATTATGGAAGAATTGGAAAGAGGAGGAAAGAGACAGACCAGGAATCACTCTCTAGTGAATATCTGAGACAAAGAAAAGAAGATTCCCATGCGAGTTAGTTTTAAACAATGTCCACTGCACCCTTCACTGCCAGATCTGGGAACTGAATCCTCCCCTGAGAGCGTGTGGAAATATTGTAGCAAACAGAAAGGGGACTTGATAGAATATGTCTTCACTAAACATACACTGAGTATCCTTTCCCTGTCTCTCTTTCTCTCTGTGTCTGTCTTCTCTCACTCTTCTTGCCTTACATTGTGCCTTAGAAGACAAAAATTGAGATCCACATGGACAAGTGAAGGCCTCTGGCTGATGGGAGATGTTATTCTGTAAATATGTTTCTCATACTGGTTAATGAATAAAGCACTGTTGGCCAATAGGAAAACAAGATAAGAGGGACTAGGAGACTAGGAGGAAAGAGGAAGTAGTAAGGAGGAGTCAACATGGAGAGCCTGGGGAAAAAAAAAGGTCTGGGCCTGCTCTCTGGTAAGATGAGACCACATGGAAGTGCTTAGATTAATAGAAACGGGTTAATCATTAAGAGAAAGCTAGCCAATAAGAAACAAGTACCTAGCCAACAGTTTTATATCAAATACAGAGTCTCTGCGTGTTATTGGGGGCTGGCGTGGTGGTGGGACCAGACTGGTGGGGGAAAACATACTCGTTACATCTGGCCAATAGCCATTTGAATGATCCAACATGTAAATGGGTCCACCAGTTCCAAGGAAGACATCAGAAACTTCAGCTATTGTTGACTCCCTGGTTCCAAACAGATGATGACTGTCAGCCAGTGCTACCAGCTAAGCAACTCTTTTACTCCTGACCTAACTAGGTCAGGAGGTCACACATGTGCTGTTTCCTGTTGCTATGTTTTGGAATTATCTAGCAAACAACATCTTAAAAGATAAAGCCAAAACCATCTATCAGTTCTAAGCACAAGTTGTCGTTTTACATATGCAAATGAGTGAATGCATGATTGAGTTGCTTCAAGTCACTACACATAGCTGGCAGTTCCCATATCTTTGTTAATAAAAATACTGTACCATATGAAATATAAAATAGTTAAAGTGTTCTGGATAATTTTTAGTGAATGTGACAAAGGCAAAAATATCACTGATTATGTAAAGCTGGAGATATGTAGAAAGCCACATTTATCTATGTTTTCTAGAAAGGGGAAAATAAATTATTGATTTGAAAAGGAATTTATTTTCATTATCCAGCAAACATTTATTATTCATCTTCTGTCTCTTATGTGCTGATCTGGCATTTGGAAACTTTAAAACAAAACAAAGATTCTTTTAACATTAGGGTTTATTCCTAGTGTAGGCAAATAAGTGATAAAAAGACATAATTAACCAAGCAACCGTACAATTTTAAAGAAAAATAAAAGTATAGGAAGAGAAAAAGTAGATAGAATGAGGCGGTTCATCCCAGTTGTTAATCAATAATATGTACAATTACTTGGGAAATGGGTCTTCAGACAAGCTCGTGTTACTTTAGATAAGATGCCCACTGCGGGTGGCACCTTTCCCTGGGGTGAACTCCCAGAATGTAAAAAGACAAGTGTTGCTCTGGTCAGGGTATGTTGCTATGAGGAAAGTAACTTACATCCGGCAAAAGGAGAATAAAAATGTGAGAGTCCATGCAGGCTGCTTCTGAAAGAGTGAGCAATTTAGCCCTTGCACAATGTATTATTTTGATCAAAGACAGAAAATGTAGGTGAAGGAGTTGCCTTATCATCAAACTAGCAGAATACAGAAAGAGAAGGAATAGCTGGCAGAAAGGGCCTTGTGGGAAAATGAATTAGAGTTGAAACACGGCCGAGGAGGGCAACACGCTTGCAGCAGAAAAGGAAGCGGGGACAGAACTGAGATAGCTGTGGTCAGGTTCTGAAGGACTTTGTGACAGCTTTAATGCAACTGTATATAACTGAAGTAGAAGCTCACTACCATTTGGCGGCAAGCAAAACAGCTTGAGGACAGGCCTTGAGGTAGAAGTAAAATCAAGTTTGAGGTAGGATAAGAAAGTCCACTGGGAGGCCTGATAAGCATGAATAGGATATTGTTATTTTTTTTAATTCTCTAAAAGTAACCATGTGTTCTTATTATAGCACTGCAATGAGCAAACCAAAGTCATAATGAAACGGGACAGTACATATGACCGTGCTGTGCACAGTAAACTATGAGGTCAAGAATCATGGCAACCACTCAAGGAAGTGAAAGGAACAGGTATGTCTGAGAAAGACTGTTAAGAGAAAATTGACCTCACTCGAGTCAAATGAAATTACTTTCTTCCCAACGCGAGCTGTGACTTGATACTGGGAAACATTCTGTAAGGTGGTTTAGATGATGATCCCACAGAACAACGTCAAATGGCTTTGTTCACTGTCACCTGTACATACTGTGTTTTGTTCTAACTTTAAAGCTTTAATAATATATGTAGCTGTGTCCACTTGCAGAAAGAGGTAGTTGGGGAAAGGGAGCTGCACTATTGACCAGATACATTTTATCATAGGCTCTCTTTTTGTTTCTTAAGAATTACTTATTTTTACTTTATGTGTGTGAGTGGTTTGCATGCATGTATGTATGTATGTATGTATGTATTATGTATGTATATATGTTTGTATCTATGTATGTATATGTGCCCCATGCATGCCTGGTGTCCATGGAGGCCAAAACAGGGCATCAGATTTCCTGGAACTGGAGGAGTTACAGACAGCTGTGGGCCACATTATAGTGGCAGGAAACTGCTCTTAACTATGGAGCCATCATCTTTATAGCCCTTTTTTTTAAATAATAAATTACATTCGTAAAAACAAAAGCATGTCAAAAGGGAAGACCAAGTCATGTGACAACTTTTCTCTTTGGCTAAGAGCCATTTGTATTACAAATTCTCCACAATATTTTTAGCAAGATAGTATCCGTATTAATAACTCTGGGGTGGGAGAGTTCTGGAATTTGATGTACTAAAGAATAAAGCACACCAACAGAAGCCCAAAATCTTGCTTTGAAAAGAGGTGATGATCCATTCAACCTTTCTTTAACAATTAAGGATGAAAAGATTTGTTGTAAAATGATTTTGTGTTATGAAGCCATCTCATGAAGTAGAGAGGATGGATGTTCGTTTGCTTTGGCCACCACAACAAAAAAGACTTATTCTGGGGGGTAAAATGTGTTTTCTGATCCTTGCCCCTCTGGTAGCCCTAAGGAAGGTTTTCCTGGCTTCTCTGGATGACACAGCACAATTCTAGTCCGGCGCCTTACTCCTTGTGCTCCTGTGTCTGTACAGAATCTCCTCTTTAAGAAGACATTAGGCAGGTAGAGTTGTGCGCATATATATGTATGTCCTGATTTCATTTTTTTAATGTCCTTTCCTGTTATTATTTTGTTTTTGTAGGGCAGGGGATAGAAGCAAGGATCTTTTGCATACCAGAAAGGGATTACGGTCTGACCTGACCACATCTTTAACTCATTCTTCCTACAACTGTAGTCCCAGATAAGATGACATTCCAGAGTATTGAAGTTTAGACTTTCAACATATGAATCTAGTGGCAGGAAAGACAAAGACATGATCCAAACCAAAGCAAAGGGCCATTTGTGTAGCAACTGTGGTGATAGTTTGAATGAATGTGGCCCTCATAGGCTCTTATGGCTGGATACTTAGTGCCTAGTTAGTGGAACTGTTAGGGGGGAATTAGAAGACAACCTTACTGGAGCAGGTGCCGCCTTGTTGAAAGGGGTGTGCCACTGAGGGTGGGCGAGGGTTGTTAAAATCCCAGTCCAGGCCAGTATGCCCCTGCCCTCTACCCCCCTCTCTCTCTCCCTCACCCTCTCTCTCCTGCCTGTGGATCAGGGTGCAAAGATCTCAGCTATCACTGTAGCACCATAGCTATCCGCTTCCCACCATGATTATCAGTTATCAAGAGAAGTGTTTTTTACTAGAAAACACAACCTCTCAGTAAACTCTATGTCCTCCTGGCCCTTTCCATCCCCTCTTCAGCAATGTTCCCTGAGCCTTAGGTGTGTAAGTGTTACAGGAAGGGAGAACTATTGCGATCATATTATAATCTCAAAAAAATAAAAAGAAAGCATATAAAAACTTATAGAACCCATTCACCTGCTGCATAAAAAAAAAAAATAAAAGTACTTTTAATATATTGCATTTTCTGTCAGTAAAAATGATTGACCATAGGGTGTTTCTAAACACAGTCAGTGCTGTCTCAAGGATGCGTTTCTCGGCTACTGATCCCCATACTCTCTGGATCTCAATGTAAAGGCAATGAAAACTTCAACACTTCATAGATGTTTTTTGTATTAAAGAGTTGTAAGATATTACCCAGCCTCGTTGATATGCAATGAGAATGAGAAGTTTGTCTTGTAATAAATAAAATGTTATAAACACGAACATACAAACTTAATTTCTAACCTTGTGTTACTTCTCTGTGGCTGCAATATCACATTGCTTTGTACTTATTGGCCTAAAATATATTATTTTACAGTTTTTTTAAAGAGTGTGTTTTGGACTTGATTTCAGAAAAACCATTTAGAGGGTAGGAAAGGCAACTTGAGAGACCAGTGTTAGAGCATTTATATACTTTCGCTGTAATTCTAGGAGAGCTTCAGGGGCAAAGGTTATTTAGAGTACTGATTTGTTTTCTAATTTAATACATCAAACCTTTTTCTCATTGCCAACACTGTAAAATCTTTCAGGTTTTTCCAGAATATTTAAACGTACTTGTAGGATTTCATTCTACTAGTTAATTAGGATTTAATCATATATATATATATATATATATATATATATATATATATATATATATGTATGTATATATATACATATATATATATATTACAGTCCAGGTCTTTATTTCTTTTTGTACATTAGGGCATGAATTCATACGGGATGGGCTCCAGCAGCTCAGGCTCCTTCCCGTGTGTCCTCACGAAGTGGGCTTCTCTGGGTGGCACAGGCTGGCGCTGGAGCTGGACCCAGGTGCCCTTCTCCTTAGCTTCCTTTTTCTTGTTCCCCTTCACCCGCTTCAGGAAGCTGTCTCTGCTCTTAGAGTGCTTGATGTGCTCAGTCGGCACGTTAATCCTCTTGGCGAGAATCTTGCCCTTAACTTGCTTGTTTACAATGATGCCCATGGCAAGCGGAGTGACATGGTAGACTCTTCCTGCCTTGCCATGGTAACACTTGTGGGGCGCTCCTTTTTGAACAGTGCCCGTTCCCTTGATGTCTACAATATCACCCTTCTTGTAGATTCGCATATACATGGCCAACGGAACAACTCCAAGCTTCCTAAAAGGCCTAGAGAACATGTAGCGAGAGACCCTCCTCTTTTCCTTGGTGCTTGTCATTTTGGCGAGTTACTGGAAGATGGCTGCTGCGGCCAACTATATATTCCCATAGGATACACGTCTGATGATTGATGTGCGCACTTCACACACACACACACACACACACAATTTCTTCCACAGAGAATAAACTAATTAAGAAGCCTTTGTTACCTTTTCAATGCCGACTGAGCACTTTCCCCATCAGAAGTAAGAGATGTCACAGAAGAGGCAGCAGATACTCTAGCAGGATGTGAACTTCCACGACTGCCTTTGAAGATAAAAGGGAGGCACTCCAGGCCAAGGAGCCCTCTTTAAGTGGAAATAGCCCTTGGCCACCAGTGATGCTCTGGGACCTACTCTTCTCAGAGGCTCCAAATGGCTTTGACTTCTTCCTTGCACATCTCTAACCAGAGCAACGCTGCTGACCCACAATGACTGACAGGGACCATGAGACTACCTCACTTAGCTGCATGGAAAGAAAGTCTTTTGCCCAGGTACTCACACCTACTTTCTCCAGGTATTTTTTTCTAAGTATAGTCACAAACTGATGACGTATTTACCTGAGAGACGGTGATAAATGAAGTCAGCTCCTTCGTAACCAAGAGAACTCCATGCCCAGCTTCACAGAAGTTAAACCTTTACTCATTCTCACAGCGCAAGTTTTGGTTTGTTAATACTTATTAATGCTTTTCTTATGGATACACAGTAATTGTCCTCTTTCAGGTCTTGTCATGACACCACCTTTACCCTGTTGAACAGCAGCTTTGATTACCCAAAGAAGGAGACATGGACAGAACTGGGACAATTAATGCTCTGCCTACCCATTAATTTATAGCCCATTAATGGTTACTAGGGGAGAGGACTCTTGAAGCCCTTCCCCTCAGCAAGATTCATAGGCAGTTACCATATGCTGGGGTGGAAGTCACAAGTTCCTGCTCCTCCACCGGATTTGTAGGCAGGGGTGTGTGTGTGTGTGTGTGTGTGTGTGTGTGTGTGTGTGTAAAAGAGAGAAAGAGATTGAGAAAGAGAGAAAGCGACCCTTAACCATCTGAGGGAGAGAGATTTCTGTTCTCCAGTGGCAGAGCCTCCTTCAAGCTTCTCATGCTTCTATAAGAAACTGTAACTAACCTCACTGAGTCATAAGCTAGAGTTTTGCTTTTTGGTCGATTGTTGGTAACCTATCTGAATGGTATTCCATCTATTGATGTTCATGGTTCTTCACATCCTTTTAGATTAATATATTCTGCTGTTTACTTTGACTCTTCTTGGTTTCAAATGAAGTCAAATCTCCTTTCAAGTGTGTATTTGATCTCTGCTTATTATTATTAGTGCCTTGCAAATATGAATTGTTCAGATGTATCATAACTTGGTTTGCCTTATAGTACAAGGGTGTCCTTCAAAATGATTTATGGCTTACAGGAGTTTAGGAGTATGAGAAATTGCATTTATGATATATAAAGAATTGATATATACATTGAAGGGTTTTGAAGAAAGAAAGAAAAGGGGAAATGATTTATTATAATCTCAAAGAATTAAAAATAGAATAAAGATACAGCATTATGAAAGAAAAAAAGAATTAATATGAAAACATTACCAATTCTAGGCTGGTAGAAGTACTTAGTTTTTCTGGAATTTTCATGGATGCATCAATGAGTGTGTGTGTGTGTGTGTGTGTGTGTGTGTGTGTGTGTGTGTGTGTACATGTATTATACTATTTTTTAATTTCTACATATGTGAAATGATATAAATAATGTCACAAAACTATCATTAATGAGCTAGAACAACTTTTATAATTTCTGAATCTGTTGTTCTTTAAATTTATATAATACTCCTTTCTCCAAAGCAAGTTTCTATTTTCATAAAAAAAAGCTATAAAAGATCTAGATTATGAACAGAAGAAAATTATTCTAAAGTCCAGTATGTCCTAATGCTACTGCTCTGGTGGAAACTTCTAGGTCCTAACAAGTTGGGGAAATGGTCCGTAACCTCACCTCAACCTTAGAAGTCACCAGCTTGGCATATTGAAAATGCTATGTAATCTTCATAAAGAAAGCTGGCTCATATAAGCGAGAACTAGACCAGGATTTTTTTTTCTGTTTTAGAAATAAATGGCCACTCTGCCTATATGTTACAGTTATGTAGCTTGATCATCTTGTGGGACTCCTATCAGTGGGAACAGAGGCTGCCTCTGACTGTGCTGCCTGCTGTTGGGACCTTTTCCTCCTACAGGTTTGCCTTGTCTTGCCTTAATAGCAGAGGAGGTGCCTAGTCTTATTATAACTTGATATACCGTGACTGTTCTGATATACCTGCCCTGTTCTCTGTTTTGAATAGAAATAAAGGAGGAGTAGGGTGATGGGGGAGAGAGACTGGGAGGAGAGAAGGGAGGGCAAACTCCAGCAGGGATGTTAGCTAGAGAGACAGACAGACAGAAACAAAAAAGAAAAAGGAAGGAAGGGAGGGAGGGAGAGAGGGAGGGAGGGAGGGAGGGAGGGAGGGAGGGAGGGAGGGAGGGAGGGAGGGAGGGAAGGTGGAAGGGAAGAAGAAAAGCAGAGAGGGCCAAAACTAAAAGGAAGCATGAATAAACCTTGAATAAACAGATGAATAAACCTTGGTAATATATACAAATGAATTTTATATAAAAACATAGTAAGTTTATTAGAAAATTAAGATATAAAAAACTTGTATTATTACAACAATAGCATAGCAAGAAATACCCTGAGAAATAAATCATTAGAGATAGGAGAAAGGATTTGTGGTTTCGTATTTCTTGGTTACTATATAGTGTGTATTTGTCTAGGCATGGGGGATATAACAGTGAACAAAACAGAACGGCATTGTTCTGTGTCAAAATAAGTAAAATTCATTAGATGTTAGGTATGTTGTAAGGTAGAAAGCATTTTAGTTTTTTTCAAAAAAGGAACAGAGGAATGGGAAGTTATATAAATGTTGATAATCTAGAAAGGCTCTTAGAGAGACTGTCACAGAATTAAAACAGAGAGAAATGGGACACAGACTCCAGGAGCACCTTTTGGCCTTGACCTGTTTCAGGACAGCAAGGAAGTCGGTTTGGCTGCATGAGGGTGTTGAGAGGAAGAATAGTGTTTGAGGTCGGATTACTGGGGAAGAGCAGGCACCATCAGAAAGCAATGTAAGTCGTTATAGGACATCACTTCATTCTGAACGAGACGGCAAGCCCACATGATCCTTTCATAGTTGTTGCCTAAGACCATCAGAACACATGGATATTTACATTATGATTCATAACAGTAACAAAATTTACAGTTAGTAAGTATATGCGAAAAGCAGTCTTGTGGTTGGATTTCACCACAGCACGAGGGAGGTTGTGAACCAACGCTTTAGAGGCTCAAACCAGGGAGCTGACTTGAGCTGTCACACTTTCAATACGCGTTATGGAGATGAAACTGGCACGTGTCAGAGTGGAGAGATGGCCCGGCTGTTAAGAGCATTGTTTGCTCATGTACAAGACCCGGGTTGGGTTGCCAGCACCCACATGGCAGATCGCAAACATCTGCGCTCCAGTTCCGAGAGATTTATTTATTGCTTCCTTCTGGCCTCCGATGCAACAAGAATACACATGGAGCACATATGTACAACCAGGCCTAACTCTTATCCACATAAAATCAATAAATTTGCTGCTGGAGAGATGCCTCGGCGGTTAAGAGCACTGGGCTGCTCTTTCAGAGTACGGGGGTTCAAGCCCCAGAACCCACAAGGTAACTGAAAACTCTGTGACGCTAGTCCCAGAGGATCTGTTTCCTTCTGGTCTCCATGGGCACTGCGCACATGTGACGCACACACGTACCAGCCAAAGCAAGTGTAGAGACAAAAGTAATAAAGCAATTGTGTACATAAAAAAGAAACTGGTATCTGTCTATTATGTTTGCTCCTCTCCAGTTTTCATTTTTTCTCTTAGATTTAATATTGAGAGACAATGAGCTGAATCTGTGGATCGTCCAAAGGTTACATTCCTGGGCTGTGAGAGCAAAGACTGTCCATAGTTTCACCAATGCGCAAGCCATGGCTCAACAATAGACCCTGCAAAATTGTGGACTCAAGTTTCCCCTGCCCCGTGAAGGCTTACGTCTTAAGGGCTTGCTCACAGATGGAAGTTATTAGTGCTGAGGAGAAATTGAAGAAGGATGTAAAGTGGCGTCTTTGGTTCACTGGGGTTATATGTTTGAAGAGGATGGTAGGATGCAGCTCCAATTACTGCTCTCTCTCCCCCACCTCTTCGCCATGAAACCAGTGGCATCGCCGGACTGCAAACACTGAGTTAGTTACAGGTTGAAAAGTGAAAAGGGGGGAGGGGGAGGTGGCCCACCCCCCCTTTAATCCCAGCACTCAGGAGGCAGAGGCAAGGGGGTCTCTTGAGTTTGAGGCCAGCCTGATCTACAGAGCGAGTTTCAGAACAGCTAGGGCTGTTACACACAGAAACCCTGTCTCAAAAAATAAACAAGCAAACAAAGCAAAACAAAAGCAAGAAATAAAAAAAGTCAAAGTGCCTGCCAACCAATCATGGGCTAAAACCTCAAGAACACGAGCTGCCGTAAACCTTTTCTTTATATATGCTACAGTGGCGGGACCCTGATTACTACAGAATAATTAAGAATTGCTTCAGTAAATCATATTTTTAGTTTAGAACAAATAAAGATGAATAAAGAAATAGACACTAGTGTTGTTATTGTCTATATATAAATGTAGTTGGGACAGACATATGCACATTTTTGGAGGCAATATTCTAACTCATAGAGTTTTATGATTTATATATATATATGTATATACTGATATATAGTGATATTATACAAATTCTCATATGTGATTAAGATACTGATAGCTGCATATAAAAAAGAGCTGCATTATTAATCACATATGAGAATTTATGTGATTCGTACAACTTAGTAAAGAGGCCAGAGGAAGATACAGGCCTCTGTGTGGGAGAGTACGTGATTAAGTGTATATGTGTATATGTGTGTGAATGAGTATTCTTGTTATTAAGAACTAGCTGGAATTTTGTAATATTCTCTGCTTCTAATATAAACTCCGTTGCTATCCAGAGCTTTAATCTCTTTTAAGTTTTCTTATTTAATTTATGTTTGGAATTTGTGAAGCAAGAAGCATTTTGCATGTTGGAAGCCTGCCTTGTTTATGAATATTGCTTCATCAAGTATTCATCAAGATTGGTAGCAGACGGCTGCTGATAGTGCATAAGTAGGGAATCAGTACACTCATCGCCAAAGTCTACCCTCTGTTATGTGAAGACAAAGGTTGTTCTTACAAAAACCAACAAAATCTTCCCCCAGTCTTGCCTTGTATCGTAGACGGTCTGAAGGAAGAATCTGATTTTAACTTCTCTCTCTCTCTCTCTCTCTCTCTCTCTCTCTCTCTCTCTCTCTCTCTCTCTCTCTCTCTTCTCTCTCTCTCTGTGGCTTGGAAAAGAATAGGGTAGTAGAACAAAACGAGAGCTGTCACTCACTTAGCCCGTCACTAGCCAATCAATGTCAGCTTGCTGCAATGGTTGCTAATGGCTAGTATCCAGTCTGATTGCTTGTACCCAAATTTTGAGACAATCTCATCCCCATGTGGGGATCTGAGGGCTTTCTGTTCCACCTCTGAGTTCAAGGCTTCAATTTTATTGGTAAGTAATTCTAGATCTAAATCGTAATGTAGGGTGTTGACCAAGAGACATAAACACTGCAGAGCTTGGATGGCTGCTAATACGCATCTTCCCATCCTTCCTTCTAAAATGATGACATATTAGGCAGGACACACTCACACACACACACTAACACACACACACACACACACACACACACATCACTCACATCTTCCCATCCTCTTCCTTCTAAAATGATGACATATTAGGCAGGATACACACACACACACACACACACACACACTCACACACACACTAACACACACACACACACACACACACACACACACACACACACTCCTCACTCGCATCTTCCCATCCTCTTCCTTCTAAAATGATGACATATTAGGCAGGACACACACACACACACACACACGCACCATCCCCAAAACACACACACACACACACACACACACCAACGCACAACATACAGCACACACACACACACACACACATACACACACACACACACACACACATACACACACACATACACATACACACACACACACATACACACACACACACTCACACACACACACACACACAGTGGGTTTATTAAATTGGCTTACAGGATGTAGTTTAAATAGTAAATCAGTGGCTATCTTGGTTATCTCACACTCGGCTCTGTTTAGTTTATGAGGGTGAATGTCCCGGAAGCCGCCGTTGGAAGTAAAGGCCTAGAATACTGGGAGAGCTGTTGGTCTTTGGGCTATATTGGAGTCCTGAAGAAGTAGATTCTAATAATAGTGAAGGAATCCCGCAGTATAGAATACACGAATTTAAGCTTTTCAGCAAGAGGAAGGCGCACAGACCAAAAAAAAAAAAAAAAAAAAAACCTAAGTTTTCTTCTCCTGTGTGCTTCTATCGAGGCTAGCATAAGAAAGTTCTGTCCACATTTAGGGTGGAGCCACATACCTCAAATCATCTGATCAAGAAAATTCTCTACAGGAGTACCCAACAGCCTCTTTTTGATTGATCCCAGATTGATCCAAATTGGCAACCAAGATTGGCAATCATAAGCCCTCAATTTGGCACAAGCACATCTCCTTAGGTCATGCCTAATCTTCAAATAAAACAATAACCAGGTTGTAATTCCACCTACCATGATATGACTATCCCACATACAACTGCTGACGTGCTATGTGGTAGAATACATGGCAAAGTCCCCTGAAGAATGTCTTTTAGTGTCTCACAACTTCAATATGACAATATAGATTCACAGTACTTAGCTACTGACACTTTCTCAATCCATGTCATATTACATGACAAAGAAACAGAGGGATGAAAACACAAGTGTTTCCTGAATATGAGCATGTAGGTCCACAAACATGCTCTTAACAAGAAGAGCCGAAACTGTCAGGTCATTTACAGGCCTCATTTGGCATGAGCTGGTGTTTATTACATACTTCATCCATTAATTAATCACGATTGCCTTTGTTCTCTCAAGCATCTCAGCAGCTCTTCTTTATCTGGGGTTCTGAGCATACGTTCATCATGAAAAGTCTGGACCCCTTGACATCCTCTTGGATTGGGTTGCAATTTCCCATTAACCTAAATCACAGGGCATAGTAATTCCAAGAGATCCCAAAGTGCTACTGTAATTACAGATACAATATTCCATCCTGACATTGTGAAGAAACCATCCAATTTCCCCACTGGTAGGTAGTCTGGTAACCACTACTGGTAATACTATTATTTCTTTTTTAGCCAGTTAATGTATGGGCATCAGAAGCTCAAAGTGACCCAGGGAAGTCTAACCTTGCAGTTCAATGAAATTTTTGTTCTGTACATTGCTTCCTATTGGATCCTCACCTTGCTGAATGTGATGCTCTGAAGAGGAAGACATGATGATACTATGAAAATATTTTCCATTAAGAGTAGCCTTGTAACAATTGCTCAGCCCAAAAGTTTTGTATAAGCTCTTCTGTTATGATGCATTCCAGTAAAATCACAGATGGAAGCCAAATGTGTTATGAAGGAATGAGTATTCTAGCACCAACTAGTTACTTTACAGGCCTAAAAATTTCGTGAATGGAAATATTCTGTGTCACAGTGTGACTCAAATCAACTCAGACACAAGTCTCAAAACCTTCAATACAATTAGCAGAGCTATCATGCAGAATTGTCTCCATGTGTCAGTGTGAACTGTGAACTCAGACTAAGCATCTTGCTAAACAACTAATGAGAGAGATCTATCATCCAGAAAAGTCTCTTAAATTGTGCCATGTAGCAGTCTCTGTGTCCATTGGCATGTACAACTCACATCTGAACAGAAAGAAGGATAAATCCTACTCCAGGATTGCATGTTGGTGCCTGACCCAAGACATAATATGGCTATTATACAAGTCTCCTGTCTTAATGTACCACAGGTTTGCGGCAGTATATGGCATAAGTTGCCTAAACCATCATCAGTTTGCATTATGCCTACTGTTTCCACAAGAAATCGAAATTGTGTTGCTGAAACTTAGGTCACCTCTCCAAGTAACTCTTAGTTCAGTTAGTAATGAGTCACAGAAATACTAGTGAGCAACTTCCATTATTTCATAGAAAAGAGAAAAACAGGAACAATAAGACATTTATAGAAAGTTCAAAAACCAATCAAAGAATGTGTGTCTGTGTGTCTGGGCACTGTGCCTACAGTGTGTGTGTGTATATATATATATGTGTGTGTGTGTGTGTGTGAGAGAGAGAGAGAGAGAGAGAGAGAGAGAGAGAGAGAGAGAGAGAAGTCAGAGGACCTCAGTGTAAATTAGAATCAAATCCTTTACTGATCAGGAAAATTGCTGAGAAACAATAGATACTTCGTTCTCATCCCTTTCAGAGAGAGAATTATTCAGCGTAGAAACATCTGGTTGGTCAGCCGGGGAGAGTTTGACACCAGTTTAAACTAGATGTAAACAGAGTTGTAGAGACAGGGACAGACTGACTTGTCAAGTGAGAATCTTGGATCACATTCTGTTGGGTCATCTCCTGGAAGAGAAGGCTAAAGTTTACAACTGGACCAAGAGTTTTTACTTCTTCAAGTGTGCCAAGAAACTATATAAAAAAAATACATTTTATATCGCAGAAACTTTCTAGTCCCTGCTTTTTCTTAATTGGGAAAAATGATTTTCTGCTTTTACTTTTCCTATAGGGGAATTTTAATAAGACGCTGCCTATAAAATCTGTGAGAATCTTCTGAAGAAAAACAGAAGGAAATGGAAAGCACTGTTAACATTAAAAATTGTTCTGTATCTGCTTTTATAAAACAGTTTCTGAAAAGCTCTCCTATGCATATGCCACTAAGCCGAGAATTTTATTAATTTTTCTAAAGTCTTTAGTATGCAACCACTTTAATCAATGGTTAATTTAATCAGCAATTAAATTACATTTTAGTTCAAATTGTAAGAAAAAAAAGACTTACTTAATAAGAAAGTAATTTATGTCAAGATAGCTGTCCTAAAATTTGAATATATGTTAGGAAAATAAATTGTAAAGTTATTTCCTCTAATAACTCAAATAAATACAAAGCCCTAATTAGTTTTGAATGGGACATTCTGTTTTCAAACTATTAGCTCGTTTGATTGTGAACAAAATAAAATGGAATGCTTTCAGTCTCAGAAGAATGAGACTTTTCTTAGTGCCTAATTAGCTTTCCTTTTTTAAGGAAGAGGATTTGTTCAGTCGGGCCCCCTCTTCAAAGTGGGTCCAGCAAGCTCTCATTGAACAAGGTCAGAGTCAGTAGACATGGTTTCCAAGCATGCCAGATCGTATTTCCTTTGGCGGTACAGAAAACAGAGAAACTTCTGAAAATACAGGTTACCCCCCAGGCTAACAAACAACTATGCCAATTGCTCCCTGGGGTAGTTCATCACAGTTGAAAGAGTCAGTGCACATAATTACTAGTGACATGAACATTTGCCTCAGCCCAGTTGATTCAACTACCTACTGAGACTGTCATCAAACAAGATGGACAAATTCCCTCTCCTCCATTTATAATTTTATCAAAAGAGATTGATGGAGGCTCTTAACCTAACGGTTAACTTAACACAAGTTTATAACATAGAGCAACTATTGTCCTTTAGATACAATGAAACCGTGGACATTTGAGTGATAGTTCAACCAAAAATTCCTGGAGTAGTGCCATAGCATAGATTCAGTAAAATCATTGACGTTCTCTCTTTACAGTTTAGTTTTCTAACAATGGTGTTAACTAACTTCTAACTTTAAATTTTTTTTAAATTTAAAACATAATGAAGCTTTGGAACTAGATGCTCTACAGATTAGCTGATATTTTCGGTAAGAATATTTCATAACTCAGTGAGCAAACTTGTGTTGGAAAGGTAAAAATCAAATATATTAATAATTTTCACTTGCATAGACCATCAAAATGAGCCTTAGAGAAAGCTAATAGAGGGCTAGAGGGATGACTTGGACAGTAAAGCCTTGCCTCACCACCAAAAATATAAAAGAAAGCTAACAGTTGCTTGGCATGAACGAAAATCAAAAACAAAAGAAAACTGAGAGCAAGAGAGAGAAGAAAAACTCCAAATTCTGCTTTGTGTCTGAGTTCCCAATTTTATGAAAAATTGATCTGTATTCATACAATCTAATGATATATTATCTGCATGAATTATGTAAAGGTCATAATCCTTTAACACTTTGCTGAATATTTTATCAGTAAGATGAATCAATAATCCAAGTGAATGGAAAATATTACATGAATTAATATATGTATAAAATTAATATTGTCATTATTTTAAATAGATATAGATTCAAAACAATCACAATCAAAGTTCCAGTAAGCTGTGTTTGAGACACTTACAAGATAATTTCAAAGTTTAAATGAATAACCAAAATACACAAAATAGTTAATGACCTAGTAAAAGAAAAACCACACACACACACACACACACACACACACACACACAGTTGGAGTAACTGATGCTACCACCCTCATCTTAGTAATCCTAAAATAGAATTACATAGTTAAGACAGAGAAATTGGCTACAGAATCAATGAACACATCAAGGAAACAGGTGGTAGAGTGCTTAGAAATAAGCTCACATCAACTAGTCACTTTATCATTGACAAAACAACAATTACAATGCAACAATAGAGCAAAAAAAATTTATCATTTCAACAGTCAGTGCTAGAATAAATGAGTAATCACACGCAAAAGAAAAGTAGATAAAGAATTTATATCTCTTACAAAAGTCAACATAAAAATTACCATAGACTTAAATATAAAACAAATATTGATTTTTAAATACCCCTAAAAGAAAATATGAGTGTAAAAAATGAACTTAGGTATTTAAATTTGTATTTTAAACACCAACCCAAATGTATAACCCACAAAGAAATAATTAATAGACTGAAGCTTATTAAAATTAAAAATGTGCTGCTTTACCAAAGATAATAACAACAGAGTGAAAATATAAGCAAAAGACTTGAAGATGCTATTTTTTTAAAAAAGTAATTGATAAAGACCAGTTATTAATCAATTAGAAAAATCAATTTTTAAAGTTCCAAAGACTTCAACAGACATACTATTATAGTAGGTGAAATGAAGCACGTTGAAAAAAATGCTCTGCTACATTTCATCATAAAAATAAAATTTAGAGATACGAGATTTCACTTCATGACTTCGGAACGGCAAACATTCAGGACATTGACACCATCATATGCAGGAGAGGCTGTGGAGAACAAGCAGCTCCAATGTTAACAGTAGAAGACACAGTTTGCCACAAAACTAAACATATTCCTTCCACATAAACCATCAGTTGAAGTCATTGGTACTTATCTCAAAGAGCTAAAACTGATGTTCACATAAGCTACTCTTCAAAGATTTTTTTTATAGAGGATTGATTGATGATGCCCTCAATTTGTAAACAACCAAAAAAAAAAAATCTTTCAGTAGTTGGGTAAATAAATGGGTATATTGGAATCGTAGTCCCTGGTAAAAAGAAGTGAACTGTCAACACAAGAGTGTGGAGAAACTTTAAACACATATAAAACAAATACAGTCAATCTAAAGGGTCTCTATGCCTTATGATTCTAATGACAGGCACTCCAAATAAAAGCAAAGCTACAAGACTATTAAAACATTTAGTTGCTGATGGTATCTATAGGGTAGAAAAGAGAGGTAAATAGATGATTACAAAGAGAACAGTTTATGGTCTATTAATATAATGGTAAATGCACAGCACTGTTAATTTGTTTAATCCATAGAATGCATGAAACTGTGGCCTTTTGGTGGTGGCACGTCAGCCCAGGTCCATCAGTCGTAACAAATGTACTACTTGGATGGAGGGGTGTGGTGATTTGAATTAGACACAGCCCCAAGAGCACTCACATGGTTGAATGCTTAGTCATCAGGCAGACAGATTAGGAGGTGTGGCCTTGTTAAATAGCTGTGCCTTTGTTAGAGAAAGTGTGTCACTGGGGGCAGCTTTGAGGTTTCAAATCCCAAGCCAGACCCAGTGTCTCTCTTTCTTCCTGTTGCCTGAAGATCTAGATGTAGAAATCTCAGCTGTTTCTCCAGAACCATGTCTACCTTTAGGGCATCACACATTCTATGATTACAATGGACTAAACCTCTGAAACTGTAAGCAAGTCTCTGTTAGGAATATGGAGTGAGGTGGGACCATGGCAGACCCCCAGGCAGGAGACAAACATGTCATCGGGCAGAACTTTCCGAAGGAAGTTTTCCTGGGGGAAGGGAAGGAAGTTGGGGGAAGGGAGGGGACAGAGAATAAAGAGATAGAAAGAGGGAGAAAAGAGACAGACAGACAGATCTGACTGCCTCCTCAGAGAAATGGTGGAAAGAGAGAGTGGAAGTGGGTGGAGTTTGCCTCTTAAAGGGACCTCCACACCTGCATATAGAGCCTCCGCATTGAGCAGCAGAGTGGTGAACTGTGCCAGGTTACCAAGGTGCAGAGCTAGGTTTGCCTAGATTTCTACAGTTTCAATTGCATACACTCTTTTAGAAGAGTTGCTATGGCAACTTCACATGGGGTGAAGGTTGATAATGAGCAGGTCATCTTTTGGGTTAAAGAGAGGCATAAATGAGAACCTTCTGCATCTTCCTTCTGATTTTATTGTGTCTTAACTGCTTAAAAAAAAAAAAAGAAAAAAAGGTTAAGGGGGAAAATATCTCATGATTCCATTAAGATATACGTTGGTTCCTTTAGCATTTTGTATCTGGGTGCTACAAGAATAAGTCAATTTATCAACTCGCTGGCTTCATACTGTGAATCTCTGAAAAAGATTTGCTTCCAAGCTCGTTCAGATAATTTACAAAGTCTCTGGCTTTCAGCTTTGGGCTATCCTTATCTGTTATTCCAAGAGACACTGACTCCCTCTTTCTCATATTTGGAATACTCCTGACTTCCCTTCTAACCACATCTCAGTAACAGAAATACCACTGGCCTCTTTTCATTTTCTTTTGTTTTGTTGTTAGTGAGATACTCAGTACTCTCGGGGAATTCAGGATTGATTTCCTTAATAAAATCTGTAAAGGCCTCTCATAATGCTGCCTAGTTTAGTGTTTGTATAATCAGTGGACAAGAGTCTTATGTTGACCATTTTTGACATTCTGCCCACACATTGCCTAGAGGCCACACCACCAGCAATAAAGTCTAAAAATTATACAGTAATAATAATATTCAAAAGATAATAACCTTTTTTCACAGTGATTGAAAAAGTAAGATTTAACTTTGCTGTGGAACTTTGTGCAACCAAACACTTTGAAAAGCTACAGAATATGGAAATAGGCAATGAAAGCTGGAACCGAAATAAATCATCATACCATATAAATATTTGATGTCATCAATAACAATAATTTAAAAACTCAACTTTGGTTTTGGTTTACATTATGCATTGGTCAGTTATATGCCCTACAGGTGAATATGTGTAGTTTCCTGTTTTCACAATAGAATTTTCATTCATGTCACAAGAGTTCTTGTCAGCAAGGCAATTGACAGAAATTCCTGGTTCAGCTATCGCCTTTATTTAGAATCTATATTTAGCTCTATTTTAGATGGATATCATGAAATAAGTCATTATGAAATTTATTAGGGTTTTGTATCTAGACATTTATTGTCATCCTCACAAAAGCATACAGTTATCAGCTGTGTAATTCATATCTTTCAATAATTTGGTTTTCCCTCCAATAAAAGCATACAAATTTTCTTTTTGTCAGGCTAACGCACTTCACAGGAAAGAATTGTATCAGAGATGAACCAAGTACAGGAGATGATATTGATCTTCAAGACAATGTAGAAATAGAGTAAAATGTGGCAGTTAACATTTAAAAATAAACAAGTCTGGTTTCTGAGAAATTTCTATAGCTTTGTTCATTAGTAATATTGAAATTTCTTTGCAGATGATCTTATCAAAATAACATTATTCAATTTTTTCAATTATTTCTCTTTGTCCTGGAGATATCATCAGGAAATTTACCATTTTTTGCTGTTCTGGATGGAGTTCAATTGGAATGCTAAAGTTTCATTCACTACAATGAATAACTTTTCTACATTCTAACCACCATGAGCTTTTATAATACTACAAGTATTATAATGTTTCTTTCTTATTAATAGCTTATACACAGAGTAATTATAGGATCTTTTTTGAAGTCTTACTTCTATGTCTGTTGAAATTACCATTTTTCTCCCTAAGTTTTTTAATATGGTTAATTATACCGATATTCCATTTGTAACAGCCTACTCATGTATTTGTAAGACACAATCCATACTATGGCAACCATAATAATTAAGGCATACTCATGTCTATATGAAGCTGTGTGAATGTGTCAACAAATGTTGAATTTAACATTTATTTAGAGATTTGTTAAATAAAATTTAACAAATTACAGCAGTATCCCATCCACAGTAGCCTGAATACATTGGCACAAGAAAATTTACCAAACAAAGTGCCATTAGGACACAAACCTTCACCAATATTTAATAAAGTGAACCCCATGAAACTGAGAAGCCTCTGGACAGCAAAGGACACTGTCCTTCAGAGGAAGTGGAAACATACAGATTGGACAAGATTTCTACTAACTATGTATATTATTAGGTAATATTATTAGGTATTAGGTAATAGCTTTGTTTGTACTACTTAAGTATCAGGATTAAGTTGACTTCTGTATCTGCCTTTTTCTTGCTAATCTTAAAAATAAGATTTATATGATGGAAAATATAACAACTTTAATTTTTCTAAAACTTAACGCAAAACAGTATTTGAGCTTGGCAGCAAATTCATGAAGAGGATTCACCTATTGATCCTCTTTTTATTGTTTTATCCATTTATATTTTGTTTTGATCATAGCTACCAGCTGTGTGATTTATACCTTTCAATAATTTGGTTTTCCCTTCAATAAAATTTATGGATAAAATTGTATATAACATTAACCTTATGAAAAGTTTTTATTTAACCTTTTCATTCATAATAATAATTCTCTTTTTTATGATATTTTTGTGGTCTTGCCAGAGTTTTACCTTGTTAGTAAAAAAGAAAAAAAAAAAACAGGTTCTGTTCACATCTGTTTTTTAGTATTTGCTGCCAAATTCATTAATCCAGAAACTCATAAATTCTAAGCAAGCAATCATTTAACACAGCCTTCTTTTTTTAAAAACAGTATTTATTTTATTATTTCTTTATGTGTGTGAGTTATATAAGATATTCCTCCAAATTCTGAGAATATGTGTTGATTTTATTGTTTGATGAATAAAGCTATTTGGGACAGTGACTAAGCAGAGAAAACCAGGCAGGAAATCTGAATGGTGATAGAGAGAGAAAAAGAAGGTGGAGTCAAGAGATGCCATGTAGCCAAGGGAGGCAAGATGCCAAGGCATCACGGGTAAGCCACAGCCATGGGGTGATACACAGGTTAGTAGAAATGGGTTAATTTATAAGAGAGAAGCTAACCAGTAATAAGCCTAAGCCACTGGCCAAATGATTAGAAATATATACTAAGTCTCTGAGTGGTTATCATATAAGGGGCTAAGGACCGGGTGGGTGGAGAGAAACCGATCAAATGGAACCAGGTTAGATAGAGAAAAGTCTCCTCTACACACGATATGTGTGTCTGTATGTATATATGCAAATATACATACACACAGACATACGGTATATATGAGATCAGAAGAAAGTGTCTGATCATCTGGAGCTGGGATACATGTGTTTGGGGGTTACCCCATATAGATGCTAGGAACTGATCTCTGGTGTTCTGAAAAGGCAGCAAGCATTTTAACTTTGAGCCACCTCCCTTGGCCCTAACTTCTTAATTTCATCCAGCATTTTCATTCTATTAGCTATCTCATGTTCTAGTTTCTTGATTTTACTGACTAAATCAGTTGACATCACTACTTTGGGCAATAGTTTGATGAAAATTGCGCAAAGATCACTTTTGTACCTACTGAGAAATCTACATACAAAATTCTGAATGCACGGAAAATTTTGTCTTTCTCCATAGAAGTTGGCATTTGACTTTAAAGCATTGTAGTCTAAAAATGCGACCCACAAATTATATACAGGTGCCCCTCAACTCACAGTGTGGTGTGTTCTGATAAGTCTAGCAGAAGCTACAAGTATCTTAAGTTAAATGTGTTTTATATGCACCTAAACTACAGAATTTCAATATTATAGGTTAGCCTGTAACAGTCTGGCTGTCCCAGAACTCATTTGTAGACCAGGCTGACCTCAAACTCACAGACTCTGCCTACATCTGCCTCTCAAGTGATGGGTGGTATGAATACACCGCCACTCGGTTGTATTCATAACTCTTAACATTCACTGAAGTCAGACTATACGAAGTCTATTTTGTAATACAAACTGCTCACTGCATCATATGCTGAAGGTTATCAGTTGTACTCTCATGATTTTGTCTTCAAATGGAAACATTATCTCTCTGCTATAGACCACCATCTCAAAATACTGTTTCCTGAAGAATGTGAATCATTTTCTATGCCATCATAAAGTCCGAACAGCATAACTTTAGTCATAATTTGGGTACGATCTATATAATAAATTTGTTGAGATTCTCTTACCATATCATCATTACTTATGTTTTTATTCATGTCAGTCAACTGCAGCCATATATGGTTGATTCCATATTATCTTGAAACACTCAAGCTTTTCAGTCATTTCCCTGTTTCTATACACGTGCCTTGTCTTACCTGCATATAAAGCACCACCTTAATAATTCCATTTTTAAACAATTTCCTTATTAATTATTCAACCACTTACTATGCAAGATCCTCCTCTCTTCTACTGGTTATGAAATTCTAAGTAATTATCTGTAAAACTATCAAATACTGATTGATATGGTTCGAGTTGCTGGTGTTAAATCTGTGAAAATCTGTAATTATACCCTCTTGACGGGGGGCAGTTGCTGCCTGCACAAAGTTTTCCCTTTCTGTTCTTTGTAAACTTTTTCACATTACATCTCTCTTTCTTCATATTAGTGTTTCCATAGTGTTAGCAGCTCTCACAGTGGCATTGTGTAAGAAGTGTTCTGGCCACAGACACCCCGTCAGGAGATCTGTGAGGACAAGCTTTCTTTTTTCAGAATACTAATATGTCCCTCTTCACTCTCGGTACTTCACAAGAGCCGGTGGAATTTCCCAGAGACTAACTGGGAAATGATAAGACAAGGCACTGACAAGAAAACCCAGCACCCTCTATTAATCACACAGTAGCGCTGTGTAACAGCCACGCATCAACACAGTTGCAACAACTTAGTTTTGTTCTTGAAAAACTGCTTTTAAATAGGTATTTATATTGACATACAGTGAATTTATCATTGTTACTTTGAAGGCAGTAATAAGAATTCCTTTTGAACCCGCATTTTCATCTTAATAAGAGTGAAACCAGTGATATAAATTATATAAAGTAATCAAAATTCCTTTGAGGTTCTCAACAATTTTATTTTTCAGTTCTGATCAGTGGCTGGGCTTTCATGACTTAATTAAATCCACATAATGATGAAATTATCACTCTTATTAGTATTATCTGTGTGTAAGGAGACATAAAACAGAAGTCCTAAAGTATACTGTCACTTAACACAATTGCGTGGATAACATGAGCTCAGGACTTCATTTTACAGTTAGTGTTTAAGTTAGAAGCCTATATAGCAACTCTAGCATGAATATAAATATCGAGAACAATACAGTCTCAACCCTAAAGGGCTGAGATTCTCTTTACTTAATCATCTATTTTAAATTTAAAAAATCATTTTTATTATAAAATAACTTACAAACGAAAAGTGTCACACAGTCACATTAGCCACACTAAAAGTGTCCACATCCCTGTAACCTATTACACTTAGAACAGTTTAGAACGGCCACTCAGAAACCATGGCATACATACCAGGCTCTAACACAGAGACAATAACACTTCTGAAAAATGAAAATGCTTTTATTTCCAACATTTCTATATTGAGATTTTACATATGACTCATAAAATGCACACAGTCATTTTTTTTAAGTCTCTCAAACAATGTAATCTATATCTCAGGAAAGTCAGTATTTTAGGGGGCAGTGTGGTTGGTGGTGTGTTTTAATTTTCTTTTCTAACTTACGGTAACCTCACATGTTTCACATTTGCTTCCACCATTCGATGCCTGGCAAGGCATCTACTTATTCACCGGATCTCATTCTACTGACAAGCCTCTAAAAAGCTAGTGGTCACTTGTATATTCTCCACATAAGGTTTAAATTCATGTTTTTATAGTCAGTATCTCTACTATTAATGAAAAACAAACAAATATGGAGAATAAGATATTTCTAAACTACCACTTCCTTTCCCTGTGCCTATACTAATTGTCTTATATACTTACTTTAAAAAGTTAATTTTAATCATCTATTCCTCTTGCAACCTGCTTTAGAAATCCAACAAGACAGACTCTGGTATCCACTCTCAAGATGAGATGTCGTCTTGCACCTTCAGTGGCTTCTACTTTTCTGTTTTTACTTTCTTTTTTCTATTCTATTCTATTCTTTTTCAGAGCAAGCTTAGTTGACACCTGAAGCTGAAATTACTATCAATAAAAAATATCTCCCAATCCGGTGTATTACTATGACCCAACCTAAACCACACACTTCACTAGAGCTGGATTATAGGACTCTTTCTTGAATTTCCTCATTGCTATCTGTGTGCCCCTGTCCCTTCAGTGTTTTTTAATTCCCTCTTCAGCCTTCAAATTTCTATAATGACGCTGAATCACAGTCTGGATCACATGTTCTTTATCCCCCACAGACCTCCCAGAAGAGCCCATATGGAAGACATTCCCATGCATTTTAAAACATTTTTGTACTATTCAAAATTCAGGTTATCTACTGTCGTGTTTCTTTATAGTTATGTGAGGTTTGATCCTACCTACTGAATTATATCATGAGTTCCTTAATGAGAGATTACTTAACTGACCTTTGAATTCCCCACCTTATAAAATTCAGGATTATTCAGAAATATTAGCAAAGTGTAATTCCAGAATGGATGCTCTTAGTTTAGGCACATTGACAGTCACTCCAGCCACTGACAGAGGGAGGAACTCTCTTTTACTCATATTTCAACTTTATCAAAGCTCTGGAAATCAAAAAGAAAGATTCCTATGCATATAACTTGCCTCTGTCTCCACCGCCATATGCCAAGTCATCTTAGAGCTTACTACAATCAAAGCTAATGAAAATCCACAAGTTCCTTACCTTACAAGGAGTACCAGTCTGTGACATTCTTCTCAGATGTTCTAAAACATTTTCAATAATTAGAGCTTTTGTGCTGATACCTGCCATTTGTGCTTTAAAAAAAAAAAAAGGTAAGGCCCTATGTCTGAAGATATACACACTTTGGACACAGTATCTGGAAGAATTGAGCTAGAAATTACCCAGAAGCCTCCTCTCTGAGAACTAGTTCTTATAGTAGCAATAGATGCTATTCAAACTGCCAAGATAAAAAAGCAATCAATGGTGCAATCCAGATGTAAATCCTATGAATCACAACAATGCTCCAGTATGTCAAGATGCCCCCAAGTGTGTAGTAGTGGCACTTATGTTTTTATTGTATCCCAGCTGTTTAACTGAACTTAAAACTCACTCAGTTGGGAGGGAGGGTTCATGTCTGGGAGTGTACATCTATCCAACTACATGTAAGGCCCTAAAGGAAAACCTACTTTCCTGAGCCAGTATAATTTCTAGCTGTATTCTACATATTCCAAATGCTTATCCATATAGATAAGTGTAGCTCTTGCTGTCACAGAATATTATTTTAAAATGTGTTACATTTGTTTAATGGTGTTTCATTTGTTTAATTTTGTGAAACTGTGTTACTTTGCCTGTGTAAAACACCTGATTGGTCTAATAAAGAGATGAATGATCAATAGCCAGGCAGGAGAAAGGATAGGTGGGGCTGACAGATGAGATAATAAAAAGGAGAAAAGAGAAAAAAAAGGAGGATCAAGGAACAAGAAAAGGAGGAGAGGAGGACAACAGGAGCCAGCCACATAGCCACACAGCCTGCCAAAGAGTAAGAGTAAAGGTAAGATAAACAAAAGAAAGGAAAAAGCCCAGAGGCAAAAGACAGATGGGCTAATTTAGAAAAGATGGCTAGAAATAAGTCAAGCTAAAGATGGGCATTCATAAGAAAGAACAATACTCCTGTTTCCTAGGCAGCATAATTGGCATTACATATGTGATATTAAGTCACATTCTCTGTTATCGTTTTGATGGAGGTAGATGAGGAAATAAAGGACCTCTAAATGATTGTTAATACCATGTGGCAAATCTCTGCTATGAGGTATTTCTATATTTATTGAGAGTACAGGAAGGACTTCCATGCTAATATGACTAAAATATTAAAATAAGTAATGGTTTGAATAGATACTGTCACTGGGATATTTTAAGCAGAGATACATTCTGTGTGCTCGTAGAAATACTAAAAAGGTATAGAAAGTGTCAAGGACTGGGGCCATCTATTTAGGTGATATGAAATTTCTAATGGTTGGTAATAATCTGAGAGTAAAGTTATAGTTATCATGTTCAAACTATGCTGCAAAATAATTCAATAATTGTGTAAAATATAGTTGCTTCTTTTAAAAAATACATAGTCTCATTGTCAAACTAATGTACATTTCAGATACTCACTTTAAAGTGTATGAAAAATTTTTAACTTGTCAAGCCAATTCTGTGTTAATTATTAACTAAACAATTTTAAATTCTACTTATTCTGTTTTCACTGGAAAACTACTGACATCCCATTCTACCCAAGTATTTCGCAAAGTACTTCATGCAATATTGAGCAGAAGCTATAGAGTGGATATTGGGCCTGTCTTTTAACATTTATGTTGACAGTTTTGGACTTTAATTGGAATTCAGTAGGGAATCGATGTCGGTATCCTGTAAGGAAACAGCTTGACTGGAGCTGTGATGAAGCAGTGTAGTTTAGCATTCATGTAAGATGGTTCAGAGGGGAGATAGGCAGGAGGCTGGGACACCAGTGAGGAGAATTCATTCTTGGAGCAGTTCAAAATACAAAACTATAAACATGTGTTTTGGAAATGTTTCTAGATTTAATAAATTCAATGATAGTATACTGGGGAGATTTCTTTGAAAATCTGTAACAGATGCCAGAAAGAGTACTATCCACTTTATCATCAATTAGCATGTATGTGGGATCTCTAGGGCGGCACTACACTTGTATATAACAACCAAAAACAAATTACAACAGCCTTGCCTTGCTGTCAAGTTGGAGGATAAATGATCAAGATAAAAAAAAATAATTTCAAACGGATTCAATTACTCTAGTCAGACACTACTCAAGTATTTAATAAGTACCCATTGGGTAAAAGGCCATTTGTGAGGTTCTTGTAAAAATCCATAATTATATTAATGACAAGAGGTATTCTTTTCATGACACAATAATATGCAATTCATATGAGGGTCTAAATAAAAATAGTGATCTCTACGGTTCATCTATGCTGAGTCTTACAGAAGAGGACGCAGCCCGTCAGTAAGCATACTTTAAATAATTATACTCAGGAGACCATAAAGGAAGAGATCTTTTAAGTGTACTATCATTTGAGTGGATATTGAAATGTACTTTTTCTAAAGTGTTAGAAAACTCGTATATCCATTCAATCAGTCTAAAGACATGCTTAGTAAAGTGTCCAGCACTAAGCAATCACAGAGACACAACAATGAGCAAAATTTCCCCAAATTCTTTTTCTTGTCAGGGTTGAATTCTGCTAATGGAGATAAATCAGAAATAGGAAGAGACTGGATATCTGTGTGATGGAGTCAATGGAGAGAAATTAAGCAAACAGAGATATCGTATAGAAACATCCAAAGAATTGGGGAAACAAATATTTCTAAAGAAAAAGAAAGAGTTTCCCAAGCCCTGTGGTAGGCACTTCTGTAGTAAGTTAGAATGAATAACCAAAGGAAGCAGTAGAAATTGTGTGAGGACAAAAGCCAGACGTAGATAAAGTTTTTTGCTTTAATTTTGAGTGTGGTGTGCATCTTGGAGATTTTTGAAGTGCAGAAAAATTAATTCCAAAATGATCATAGAGCATCTTTTGGTTACTATTGAGAGACCGGAAGATGTGTTAACAAAGACAAAAATAGGTAATGTAGGCAGGACCCTTTGCCATGGCACATGAGAAACTGGAGAGTTGGAAGAAGAACGTAACAGTAAAAAGAAGTCAAAATTAGGGTACATATTGACAGTAGTGCTGACAGGACTTGCTGGTGAGGAAGCCAATAGTGACCTAACCTGATTTAGGAGCTCAACAAGTGGAATTGTCATCTAATGGAATGTGGGAGGCTGTAGGTTGAAGCATGCTTGGATTAGATGTGTGTGTGTGTGTGTGTGTGTGTGTGTGTGTGTGTGTGTGTGTATGTGTGAGTCATACTACTCTCATGTTCTAATTGGAACTCAAGCCCAGATTTGTTGGTAAGTGAATAATATACTTGCACATAAAAGAGACCTCTTCTCATTGTTTCTAGACTCAATCTGGAAGTAAGAAGTAAAGTCATCAACTAGGAGTCCGGGAAGAAACATACGAACACTGGAAGAAAAAAATGTGCTGTGGCTATTATTAATAGATTTGGGTAGAGAAGGAGTGGAAGAAAATTGGTTCTGGAAAAGAACACCAAATGGAATTTTCCGATGACCAAATCAAGCTATACTCATGCACAAGTAGATGGGGAATTTGGCATAGCAAACAAACAAAAACAAACAAACAAACAAATGTAATGTGAGACCAAAGGTACAAGACATTTCAAAGTGAAATGCTTCGAAGGTGGGTGAAAAACAACAATTATTGATTGATAGTGGAAAACAGGCCAAGTAAGGAGAAAAGTTACCTGTGACCAGAAGAACAAAGAGAAGAAAGAAAAATGAGATGAATCAGATGGATTGCAGCCTCTAGATGGTTCAATAAGTTTAAGAACCAGGGATAAAATCAGAGGAATATTGGTTGATACAGATTAGAAATTGAGTGGATTAAGAATTCCCAAAAGTATTGTTAAAACACACCACTGGACATGTCTGTGACATTGTTCCTGAAAGGATTAAATAGCTGGTAAATCCATTCCTGAATATGAGTAATATTATCCCATAGGCTAAGGGCTCTGATGTGTTTAAAGGGCTAAAGAAAAGGCTTAGGCTTGAATTCTCCCTCTAAATTCTAGCCAACATGATGTGAGATGCTGTCCACCATCAGGACCCTCCACATCATGCTAGAATAAAATCTCTGGAATCGTGAGCCTGAAGCCCCACTTCCCTTAAGTTGTCAAGTCATGTATTATATGTCAATGATTAAAGAAAGGGATTGCTAACACAGTGAAAGATGAGAATATTGGTCATTGTAAATTACTTTTTTTTATTGATGTGGAGGTGAATTTGTGTGCGTAGACTTACTTATATGCTCCACAGCAAAGTGTAGAGATTGGAGGCCAACTCTAAGTTGTTGGTTTTCTCCTTCCACTGTGGGGGAAAGAAACTCAGGTCATCAGGCTTGGCAAGAGACATCGCTGCCCACTGAGGCATTGTGCCAATCTAGATGTTCTGTTTTAAATGTAATCACCAGTGAGGATGGCATGAGACAACTGTAGGTTAGAAAGTCAAAGAGCAAAAAGGAAAAGATATTTAAAAGATTCCATTTATGCATATTGAAATTATGCTGAGTTTTGTTTGCTTCCTCTTCAAGAGTTGAGAATAGAGGGACCTTAACATCAGAAAGAATTGAGTTTTGTTTTTTTTTAAATTAGGTTAATTGGCCAGGGTAATAGAAGTTACCAGGTAAGAATAATTTACTTTAATCATTTCAGTGTTAGGTATTGAACAAATAGAATTGATTACATTTAAAAGTGTCTACAGATTGACTTATTAACGTCAAGCTTATTCAAAATCAGAAGAAATCCTTACACCCAGTGGATCACCAAACCAGTCCACAAACACAGAGATGTGTGAGCTGAATTCTGCTGGCCTCATGAGCCATGGCTTTGGAAAGGGCCACAAGTTCCTTCAGGTCCCGCAGCCTGGAGAAGGCACTACACTCTCCAGCACCACAGTTACCACCAAATATGCTTGTAAAATTCATAATCAGTTAACAAATCAGGACAGCCAAAAAATTTACAAAATATATTATGGAATCCTTAGCAAGTAGCTGTCATGGAATAAGAAAGTGTATGCAGCCAGGCAGGAAAAAGTCTTATTCTTTGCCACAGAAGGTGCTTTAAATATATTTTGCTTCCAAAGCACGGAGTGCCCGAAAGGGGAAAAAAGAAATCTAGATATGGCAGTTGGGAAGCTGAAGCAGAGGGATTGATGCAAGTTAAGGCCAGCAAGGGGTAAGGGAGAGTCTTTTGTTTATTGGAAGAAGCTGGAAGACCCCAAGGAAGGGGAATTGCATCACATATGACTCATCAGAATTAAGACACCATCCTTTTCTGTTTTTATTGCAAGACAGGGCTTCTCTGTGATTTCAGAGGCTCTCCTGGAACTACTTAGCTCTTGTAGACCAGGCTGGTCTCGAACTCACAAAGATTCCCCCCGCCTCTGCCTCTGCCTCCCGAGGGCTAGGATTAAAGACGTGCGCCACCGCCGCCCAGCAAGACAAGATTTTGAGGTAAATGAAATTCTGTTTCCTAAAAGTTGAGAACATAGTATATCCCACAACTCAAAGGTGAAACATACAGTTGCCCTGTTATCTAAAGCTTCTTCCCTTCCTTGGCATGGGGAAGGAAGGGAAAGGCCCTGTTATTTGTAACGTGCCTCCCCTCTTTTGATGGACAGAAGAAACGTGCATGGTCCTCAGATTACTCTCCATGATTGCTTTTGTTGCTGACTAGGAAAAGAATCTGAAAAACAGGGTTGACTCCTGTTGAAGAATCACAGGTCTCGGAGATTAAGAATTGGATTGATGAATTTTTCTTTCCTGAAGAACACCATGCAGATTAAAGAGCTTTTTAACTGTTCTTGATGCAATCAAAAGGTTATGATCGTCTGCTAAAAACTCAGTTTCAGCCACAGTTTATGCAAGTTGTTCACATTACTCACTCAGTAATGATGTACTTGGCCCCACTCTTTGTGGTCTGGTTCTCATTTGTTTGGTATTACATTCCAAGACTGCAATGACTCAGAAATGCCCCCCCCCCCTTTTTTTTTTTTTTTTTTACAGTAAGGACCAGCATAGACTGCCTGAAACATCTCAAGTTTAATTGTTTGGCTGTGGTCTTCCCACAATAAATACAAGCAGGTGTAGTAATATAAGTAAAGTCTTTAACAAGTTGAGTGAAAAGACCAATGTCATTAGCCAGAAAGCCTCCAAAGTTATCCATTTTCAATACGCTTGACACCCACAGAAAATTTAATTCTTTTCAATGACATACAGCATTTATTATTACAAAATATAGTTGCTAACTCGTATCAAGTACTCTGTTTAGAATGCATGAAAACATTTTCCAGGAGTTAAAAGAAAATCCAAATATATTTGAAATATATAGAAATAATTTAGAGGGAACATGAAATTTGTATTTGAATCTACTTGAAGAAATATTGCATCGAGGAGTTATGGGGCATGTGTTATGGTGCTATTGAAGATAATAGTGAGAAATAGGTAAAATATGGGCAGATATATTTAACATAATATAACTTTATCTATGGACTAAGCCTTTAGGTCACTGAAGATAACTAAGCAGAAACATAACTAGAAATTATATGAGGAGTTAATATCAGAAGGTCCATTTCCTGGGACAGCAGACTGCCATGCATCCTGAAAATTAAGTTATTCATTAAGTGAGAAAATGTTCTCCTTCATGACTTACCCTGCTCTATGTTTCATTCCACGATCCCTCAGTTTCCCCCATTTCATCTCTCTCCTGTATTTAATTATAACTTCCTTCTTTTCCTAGCCAACAGCAAATTGTGATTTATATCAGAAACAGAAGGGATAACAAGTTTAGGACATTATCTTCCATAGAAAGTGCTTGAATGGGTAAATTTTTATAATATATTAATTGCGAGGAGATATAAACATGAATTAGTTTTTATATAAAAGAACTAATGCTCAAACTTGTCTTAAATAGATACAGAGACCAGGGAGATGATGCACTTGGTAACATACTTACCATACAGGCATGAGGACCTACCTGAGTTCAGAACCCCCATCCAATATGTCAAAAGCTAGGCATTGTCTAAAAGCCCAGGATTAAGGAGATGCAGACCTCGGGTATAATGGAGGCTGGCCGATGGAGACACCTAAACTCAACTTCTGCTCCCCCCTTAAAGAACTCATGCACTGCACACACATACATGTACCGCCAACATCCCCATACTCAAAGAAGTCGAAGACGTCACAGTAAGTTTTGATCAGTAAACTAAATTTAGAGAGAGGAAAAAGATGTGGTTCTGCCTATAAAGAACAGATGTACTTGATCATACTAGTACAACCCTTGGGTAGGGAAGGTCCTGGGGCAAGGGACTGCATCTGTGCTGTGATTTCTCTGTGTCTATGTGTCCCTGAAGCGTGTGACCCTTTTCAACAAATGCTTGAAAAAAGCGTACAACAGAGGGCTGACAGAAACTTAAACCAACTATTGAGAAATTACAGAAATTCAGCATTATAGTCTCAGTTATTTGAAACTGATCTAATTTGTCAAAGACTCGTCTGAAAGCAGCAAGGAATCTTGGCTTGATAAAGAAAGGCTGCCGTCTACATTCTGCTTTCTCTGTGATGCCATGAAGATATGAACACTTTATCCACATTTTGAAAAACTACTCTCAGAAGACCATGCAGCTCTTTAAATGAACTATCCTTCCTTGCATACATAGGTTGTGGGGTTTCTCACTTTATGTTACCACTGATTGGCGGGAACCTAACCCTATACTAACCCCTGCTGAACATCTGTATCTGGGGATCACCCCTAACCTGTGAAGGAAGACTTAGAAGACACCACTACCGTGGGTGTCTCTGGTACACCTGCTGCCCTCTCAGCAGGAGGAGTCAGCGGACACATGAGAGCACCAAACTGATCTGCAACACCATAGAGCAGCATAATTTGCCCATTGCCCAAAGGTGAATCAAGTCATTCCTCTTACGCCATGTCCATGTTTCCCGTCAATTGAAAATGCTCCAGGTTGTTATTGGAACCAGGTGTCCCTGCAGCCATCGATGTCTGCTGGCTGCCTCATTCCTCCTTCCTTGAGATTGTGAAATGGTGTCTAAAGCTTCTGGCATAGAGGACAAATTAATTTTCTTTCTGAGCATTGCTTGCAACTTACTGAGTGTTTCTGGTTTGTTAGCAGGTGGCTGAGCCTGCCAAGAAGGAACTCCTGTTTGAAGTAACCAGGGAACCCACCAGTTCCCAAATTGGTATCAGCCCTATTACAAATTGAGGGCCCTCGTGGGTCCTTTAATGCTTATTTAGCATGGGCTTGTGGGGTATGAAGCTTTAACCAAACAACTCAAGTGTGATCAAAGGGGACACGGCATGGCAATGGGTCTCTTTTCTTTAGAGTGACTTTTACAAGGGACTAAGGCAATGAGAAAAGAAGAAACAGGTGAAAAGTTTGGGCCAAGTGAACTTTGCCAAGTGTTTCACAAGTGAGGACGTGGTGGAGAATTAAAAAACAAAACAAAAAAACATGGAGTTTGTTTTTGTGAGGCTTCTTAATTTGTGCTGCCCAAACAGAAGGTCAGCCCTATTCAGAAAACAGTTGTTAGATCCTGAGCTGGACCCTATGTTACAGGAGAGATATGAAATGGAGCTGCAGAGTGATTATAAATACACAACCAAGTCAATTGCTAGAGATGCCTCCAGTTATTTACCCAACAGCATACTAAAAGTGACAGGAGTGGTGTATCCTCAAACAACCTTCCTCTGGCAGGGTGATATCACCAAGTGGCCTGTTTTGCTGCTAGATGCACTAAAGATTAGATAAGAAAGCAAACAGCCCCGTGGGATACTCCAAGTCCTCTAACTGCCAAAATAGAATCCCAGACCAGATCAAAAGCAGAGGGGATTTGAGAGCATCTCCAAAGCATTTCACAGAAGCATAGAGGAAGTCTAAGAACCAAGGCACTGGCATGGATTCATAAGTTAAGCTTGCATTCCTATGGAAGGATTTTCAGTTTATGGTTTATAATCATATGTGCCACTTGGGGTTTTTTCCTATCACTATTTTTTATATTTGTTAACACATCTCATAAAGTGAGTAAATAAAAGATGACCTGTGACTCTGTGGGTCAGAGCAACTGAGTAACAATGGAAGGAGTGGGATCTGTTCGAATTGGCCAGTAAGCATGCCAGTAAGCATGAGGTTCACCTAAAATTTCAATGTTATGTTTCCCCACCTGTAAAACTCAGAGTCAGGATTATAGTCCTTTTTGGCTCATCAAATAAACTGCATCTTGACGTGGACCATAGCTGTAGTACTTTAGGTGTCAATGAAAAACTGTGTGCCAGTTCCTATTTAATGATATTCTATGTTGGTGAGAGAGAACTAGGAGGAATGTAGATTTGCATGTTAGACCATCATTTATGAAAGCAATATTATTTACCAAATATAGCTGTCTTGTCCTATTAGTCTCCCAAATCTACACACACACACACACACACACACACACACCATTGAGAACCATTAGTATATGAACAGTTGTAACACTTACAAATATTTTGCTATGGGTGCAAAGAACACAGTGCTCATCCATATTTTCAAAACAGCATTTCCTTCAAAGGAAGATGGTCATTATCTTCTTTTGGTGTTTATCTGCTTTCATTTATTTAAATTTGCTACACATATGTTCTCTTACACTACCATTTCCTACGGTAAAAGGCACAGTGTGAGACCAGTGTGACATCAGTCAACGATGCAGCAAAGGCGAAGAGTCCAGCTTGTCCCTGTTCCTGAATGGTCTTCCTACTCAGTGGAGAGCTGACCAACGCAATAAAGAAAATCTTAATGTGATAACTATAACAAACACAAACAAAGTGCTCCGGAAGACTAAAGGACGCAGACTATTAACGCGTTTTAGAAGGTGGAAGTCGTCCAAGGAGGTTCACAGAAGGTGACACTTCCGGGGGTCGATGACTACAGGTTTGACCTTTTCCAGAGAAAAAGCTTTTAATTAGATCTAGAACACAAAGACTGTGTCCGGAAATGCGTCCCAGACAAAAGAAGAGGATTGGCAAAGGCATAGGGCGATGGAAACTTAACAAATAGTTGGTCTTTCCAAGTCAATGAGTCTAAGTGCTCAGAAGGAAGAAAACAAGAAAAAAAAAGAAGAAAAGGGGCTTAGTTTGCACAACACTGAAGGTTCTCAACTTTACCCAACTGGACCAAGGAGGAGTTGTCAAAACTTACAGAACTTGCTCATAATGTGATAGATAACTCAAAGCAAAAGCTTTGATACATGTGGAACTAACATATACACACACAGAAACACACACTACATGACTCAAATTCAGCTCAACCTTAGCTGAAGTTTGGCGCCACCTGGTGACAATTTCCTGCTTGGGTTTGAATACCTGTGGGAGTGACCCAGGCACCTGTAAGGGGCTGGATCTTTAACACAGGATCAGTGATTCCAATGAGGGAATGGTCTGGTCTGACCTCTTTGATTTGGTTTACTAGTCTGGAATATGTTGAGAACATGGTTTCTGAAATCTCCAACCTACTGTCCCTTGACTTACTTTACTCCCCGTTCTTACCCCATAAAAACAAGACCAGAAGTCTGCTTTGAGAATAACTACCCAACTCTAATCCTTCTGTATTTTTGTGAGCCTGATGGCCATGTTGCTTCTCTTCAGTGACTATGACAGCAACAGTGCTGCCTGCAGTCATCTAGCTCATCATCATAAGTTGAATGTTGATCTTAATAATAAAGATGGAGGGAAGATTTTTTTTAAGTGAAATACGATCAACATCTATAAAACAGCAAAAGTCCGGAGATTAAGGGCATTTTTGATGTCAGTGCTAAATTTGTACTTGCATGTGTTTGACAGCTGAGGAAAACTAGATAGAGGATGCTCCGTTTCCCTTTGTGTATGGACTGTCATTCAGATGACAGTGATAGCTCAAGGCTGATTTGATCTCTACTTCAACAATTTTTCTTTTTTATTTATTTATTTGTTTACTTATTTATTTATTACTCAATGAACATTTTTCTTTAACACAAATAGTACTGATTAAGGGATGGCCAACTCTAGCCCAGCTGTTTCCTTTGTTTTATCTTTCTTCTAACCTCTCCCATCGCATATACCTCCCGACTTTTAAAAAGTTGCAGTTTATCAGTACAACCTACAAAGCCACAGGTGAGGAGGGGGTTAACAGCTAAATAAGGCATAGGACACTGCAGAAAGCACCAGCAAGGCCCACTGTGTCTCAATCTCTACAGTGAGGAGGCAGAGACTCTTCAAATCGCCACTGTGTGAAGCCGAACTGATAGGCTAAAGTGACATAATGGAAGCGTGGTGTGTCTGCCATATTGCATTCCACTTGCCTTTTATCCATTAACCCAATCAGAAAACTCTAGTCCTGGATTTCAAAGGCCTCATCCTGTGCAGAGGCCCCAGAGGAAGACAGGAAGGAGTGGGTAGGAAAGTTCAAAAGTTGCTGGTGGCCGACAGTAAAACACAGTGAGGAGGGCTCTCACACAGGGCCACAGGTGAAGGAGGGGAGAAGAAAAGGAAGGGAGGGAGGGGTACAATCGCTCCCAACCACTGGGTCACCCCTGTCTGCCGCACTCTTTACCAAACAAGGGAGTTTGGTGAGCACCTTTAATTCTGTTTGAGGCGATGGTCTCCTCATCCTGATGTGGCTTCCAACCGATCATGGCCAAGGGCCCAGCACCCCTTTGCTTCTTGAAGAACATATAATCGATGAGAAACATGGCTCCCTACATCACAGCCCTTCACTCTCACGTGTGGAGCACCTGTGAGGGCTACTGCTTGATAGTGCAGCCCACATCTCAAGATTCTTCCTTCGTCTTCACCTCAGAGTTGGTGTCTGTTCCACAGCCACGAAGTCCCAGCAAAGCCCCACCAGCTTTGGCGATCAGCGACCAGCATCCGAGATGGGGAGTTTATAAAGGAAACACGGAGGCCAGGTCTGTCGCACACGGCCACTAACCCAGGTGCAACCTGTATTGCCATCTCCCGAAGGCCAGAGGGACAGCAGCTGCAGCTCAGTGGAGAGGGCGGAGGTCGTGAAGCACCTTCTGGTCCCAGGGTTTACAAGGTGGATAGGAAGCTTCCAGCGGGCACCACAGCACAAATGCACAGACAGCCACAATAATTGTTCTTTTCAACAGCCTGACCCCACATCACATGCTGCGGGTCCCAGGGCCTAGTTCATACCTATTATAAGGTCTCCCATCCTAGGAAAGTTTCCACTCATTCACCCTTCCGATTAATCAAAATTTAACCTTGATTAATTAAATCATCTGCCCTAGGAATTCTAGGCCAGAGGGCAGCAGAGGAAGCAGGAGACCCCTGCGGCTACCTGGCCCAGAGAGGGGAAAAGAATAAAGGCAGACACAGAGGCAGGTACCTGGGCAAGCAAGCCCTGGAGCCTAGCAGGGTCCAGGGTGCAGCGTTGGCTCTGGACACCCAACAGTCAAGAGGTAGGGCCTCTTGCCTTTGGGAGGGCAAGAATTCTGCCATGGGTAACAGGAGGGGAGTATTACAGTGTCTATGTCCTCAGGAGGCTGAATTCTGGAGTGAAGATAAACTCTCTTAACAGTCAGACAAAGACAAAAACAGGCAAAGGAGGAGGCAGCTGCTCTGGGCCAGGGGGCACCATGGTCCCCTGACCAGTAATTTTTTTTAAGCATCCAGGAATCAGGTAGGTTTGGAACAAATGGTTATCAACAGATCATTTATTTCTTTAACATATACCAAGGCAAATTGAGAGCATATGCTCAGAGGCCACGGTAGGTAAAAAAAAAAAAAAAAAAAAAAAATCTGAACTCCCATTTCTAAAGATGTTCTAAGAACTAATAATGTTTCTAATGTTCTAATAGTATGTATCTTGTAATCTCATGGAATCTACTCAAACCACAAGTTAAAAATATCAAAATACAATCTAATAGAAAACAAAACAAACAAACAAAAACTAAGCAAAGGAGCAAATAGTTCCCTTAGGACTTAAATCAAATCAAATCCCCGGACAAAGGAACAATTTGTACTTTCAGATCAAACAAATTTCTATTCACTTCTGAATAGTTTGACACTTCCTACAGTAAGTGAATTCTCACATGGAAAGTGACATCTTAGTTCTCATAGTTACCAGAGAAAAAAATGAAAATGACCCCACTCTCTTCACATGATAGATACCCTGATATTCCAGAGAGAGGAAATGTAGTTTTGAGATATTTTTAAATGTTGGGTGATTGTCAGCTGAGGGAGTCAAGTAGTCTAAGATGTCTAATTTTTAAACCAACTCTAGAACTACAGAATTGAGAATAGGTAATTGCCACATGAATGTGAGGACCAGAGTTTGAATCTTGAGTGCCTACAGGAATGTCAGGTGTGCCCAGCAGCCCCCTATAATAGCAGTGCTCTGGAGGGGAAAGCCAAGAACTCCTGGAGCAAGCTGGCTAGCTTAACTAGCTCAGTCGGTGAGCTCTGGGCTTAAGAGACAGTACATACTTTGATGATGGAACAGAAGGTGGAAGTGGCTGATGACACCACACAATGTGTGGGAAGGAGAGACAAAACAGCCTTAAGAATGGTGGATTGAATATTTGTCAGTTATGGAGTTGTCTAAGAACTAGAATATATTTGTACTTTATCACATTGTATTAAATTGTTGTTTATTACTTGGGAGCCCTGACAATTAGCTTATACTCATTCAGATCAAGAAAGATCTCACCATCATTTTCATATTTTAGTACATTGTCTTGAGAGCAACAGATATTTGATGAATGTATAATTAATGAGTCAGTGACTGCCAAGAAGGGGAAAGTAAGACTGTGGTCCTGGTTGGCAGAAGAAAGTCAATGTGAAATGTTAAATCTTGGGGACCCGTTATACAATGCTCTCGTGGATGTAACTTGGGCTTAAGCCAGCAGTCATGTCCACAAACAGGATGTGAGCAAGGATGTCAGAACCACAGAGACAAAGGTGATATGAACAGGAACAGACGGGAGAGAGCACTGAGGGAGACCTATTTAGTTTCCAAGGGCAAGTTATTATAGCAAATCTTTTTCAACTTTTCCAAAGTCATGATGTAGATATAATACTTGTCTTATATGATTATTAAATAAATAGTAAACAAATAAACTATATAAATCATGAGCATTTGACATTTGTAAATAGTTGTGAACTATGACACAGTAATTGGTCCTTTATCCACTACCGTATTTTGTGTACTTCCATCGAAAATACTCTGTTGTTACCAAATTGGTTATTATTTTGTTTATTTCATGGTTCTTAGTCACCAAGCTTAGTTCACAAATTCCAATTGTTTTTTCAAAAATAAAGTTCATCTTCAAAACAATGAAAATGTTTCAACGTTGAAGAGGTTCAAAACGGTAGAGAATTCAAAACTCTGTGTAAATAATTTAGATTCAATTTATGAAAATAAAAGAAGTTCCATTTTTATAGTCATGACTTTTATTAAAAGGACTAATCATTTCAAGATGACCTAGCTCTAGCTTGCAAGACAGAAGCCTGAGAGGCACTTGAAAACTCTTTCTGCTTAGCTTTTTGCCCAATCAGATGTTCCGATAATAATCATTTCATAAATGGGCTTTCTGAATCTGAAAACCTAACTCTCCTTAAGAGCACTGTCCTTGTCAAGCACAAAGTAACAACTGTTGATAAGAACGTTTGTTTCCAATCCAGAGTTGTTCTTAATAAGAATGACTTGTTTCTCCTTGTTCTACTTTCTTTTCTTCCTCTTCTCCTCTGATGTGTCTCCTGGCTTTGTAGATGCAGACCTAATAATAATAAGACCAAATAAATTTACATTGACTTCCTACCACTAACTCACAAACAAATGTGTGTGTGTGTGTGTGTGTGTGTGTGTGTGTGTTAACAAAAACAAGTTGAAAAGCATTCACATACATGCATCCAGGTTCTTAAGTCAGCAAGTTGTATTTTGCATCTCTCTGGTGTATAAAAGAATAGAAGGCAGCAAATGTACTTGATATTGACCAGAAGATGGCCTAGTTTTATCCATTAAGGGACATCGGACTTGATTTTTATCCTAATTAGGATTAGAAGTTGGTTCATTATTTAGGCAAGAGTCATCAAAGCATTCTATAATCGCCAAGAAGAAACAACACTGGGAAAGAACAAATTTGGATCCTAAATGAAACCACCCAGAAACAGTTACAAATGATTGAAAATGTACCTTTTTTTAACTACATGACCACTTAGCATCCTTAATGTGAGACAACTCAGTGTTTTTTCCAAGTGATATTATGCTGTATGAGATAAAAATTGTTCCTGAAGTGTCACTACCAAAAATACTTAACCTGAATCTAATCAAAACCCTCCAACTCCATCACAGGAAATAGTTGAAATAATAGCCACAGGAAAAAAAAATTAGACAAGGCGAAACAAAGGTTGACCTCTACAAGAGAACCTCAGCTGAGGAACTGTTTAAAACAGCACCACAAGAAAAGAGATCGGTCCAGAGTGGTGATGTACGCCCTTAATGACAGCACTTAGGAGGCAGAGGCCAGCAGAGCTCTATGAGTTTAGGGCCAGCCTGGTCTACAGTGGGAGTGCCAGGACAGGCTCCAAAGCTGCAGAGAGAAACCCTATCTCGAAAAACAAAAAACAATAAACAAATTAAAAAAGAAAGAAAGAAAGAAAGGAAAAAAAAAAGAAAGAAAATTGATCAAAAAGACAGAATTGCTAAGCACAATGTGTGTTTATTAATGGGGTCCTTAATAGAAAATAAAGGTTTAAAAATATCAATAAAGGGATCATTTAGGACAGTGAAGAAATTTCCATAGGGGCTGGGTATAATTTTTAATTAGAATTTTTTTACTTTCTAAAGAGAATGTTCTTGTTTTAGAAAACACACATGTTACTTAGAGGTGGACCATCAGTACCTCTGCCACTAATTCTCAAATGGTGTCACATTAATAAATAAATATGCCAGGCATGGTGGTGCACACCTTTAACCCCAGCACTGGGGAGGCAGTGACAGGCAGATGGATCTCTGTGAGTTCAAGGCCAGTCTGGTCTATAGAGTGAGTTCCAGGACAGCCAGGGCTACACAGAGAAGCCCTGTCTTGAAACTGTGTGTGTGTGTGTGTGTGTGTGTGTGTGTGTGTGTGTGTACTTGTACAAATGTACAGAGGGACAGGCAAAAGACAAACAGATTTGGTGAAATCTTTAAAATTATTGAATTTAAATATTTAAATAAAATGTACATTTGTATCTACTATAACATATTTTTATAGGAAAATTGAGGAACGTTGGATAAAAATATAATTGAGTTTTATATACTAGAGTTTCAAACTTTGTGTCCTCACATATCCCACTATTTTATGCCAAATATTATTTACTCCTGCCGTTAAAATTCTTTTGTATACATAAATATGTACAAGTGTAAAAAAAAAAAAAGTTGTCTTTATAATTTTGTAAGTATATAAACCAATACAGAAACATCAAAAAGTCCTGGTTAATTTCAGTTTATTGAGCGGAAAAGGTGCTGAGAGTAAGCTGTAAATTAAGCCATCTCTGTTTCCTATGTAAGTATGGATTCTCTACCTTTTTGCCGTTTATGACAAATCACGAATGAAGTTCTAAGGTCACTTCAGCTTAAACATGATATGCTTATGTTCCAGAAAGAGAAAACGTTGTTTAGATTTAAAACAAACAAACACAAACAAAGCTCATGCTTAGGCTGCATTCACAAAAGCAAAAGTACCTTTACCCCTAACCTTCATTCACTTCCTGTTTTATAAGAAGCACCTGATAATTTATCTATTCTCCATCAGCACCTTTGTCACACAAAGGTTCCAAAGGAACAGCTTAATGTCATGAACTCTTCTGTCTTAATTTATAAGAAGGACCTGACCAAGAAGTCAACACACTGAGAGAGAATCGGGACACCCCCGAATACTTTAAAAAAAAACGTGCACATAAAAATCTAAGGGAGAATATCACGTAAACAACTCAGTGTTTTTGCCTTGTTTTTCCTAGATGACAATACCTTCAGAGTTAGCAGGAGGGGCCTCACATGCTGGGAATGTGAATCTCAGCAAGTGGGAACCAGCATCGCAGTAGGAAGCCTGTTTGGACCCAAAGGCATCCAGAATCTGATGTCTTTGTCTCCCTCGCTTATCTCAGGACTATGGTTAACTCTGAAAAACAGGCAGGCATGCCGAGAACTGATTTCGCCTTAACAAGAGTGGAGGAATCCTAGTTAAGAGTGGCCCTAACTCCAACACGTGTCTCTGGTACGATCTTTATCAGGGCAAGCCCTGCAAGTGAGAAAGGAAAAAGAAAAAACACAAGCTAAGGATCTAATCATGTTCCCTAAAATCTTTATGTTGAAGCCCTAACCTGAGGCCAAGGGGCAGGTTTTCTGGAGTTGGGGCTTTAATAAGTAATTTATTTTAAATGACTGCCTGTAAGTACTAGTCTTATCAGTACCCAGAAATGCTAATTCTGATTATATGGAGATGCCTCTGTATCTATGTAAAGTCTAGAGAAACAACGAGAAAGCCAGTACCTGGAAGTCCAACAAAGAGCCTGGGCCATCTGGTGCTGTGGTCTCAGATGTCTGGCCTCCAGAACTGTGAGGGGAATAAATGCCTGCTGTTCACGCTGCTAATTCTACGATATGGTGGCATAGGAAGTCCAAGAAGACGGACATAACACATACGGTGACTGAAAATGGTCACTGTATCACATGAACACACTGTGGGTATGTTAGCATCATAGATAACCAAAAAGATTAAAAAAAAAAAGTTCACGTAAAATATTAGAAGTGTGAAACTCACCTTTAAAGAAGAATTTCTAAAATTACTGTATGAAAAAAAAATTCAAATAGTCACCACACACCAAAATTAACCGGACTCGTGGTCTATACATCTCAATGAACTATAAAATTAAAGTAGTTATTCAGAAGCTGTGGAACTTCACATTGGATTTTATACTTTTACTATGAAGTATATTTTTATGCACTCATCCACCACCAAAAAATGAAAGCTCTTTGACAGAATGGAAACTTCAGAGACAATAATTAACTTGCTATCCTGTTTCATAACTTGTGCACACTATTCAGTAATTGGAAGAGCAACTGTAAGAAATGAGAAAATTCGACGTTCAAAGAGCAGACTTATGGTATCACATTTGAAAGGTAAGTCATGTCTGAACACAAAGTCATGAACAGGAAGAAATGTTGGCATTTGTTAAAAACATCTAGCGAACTGAATGAAAACTTTAAAGTAGGCCTTCACGATTTAGTGACGAAAAGGATTCCAGACAAGATGAAATTGTGTCTGTTAGGAATTCCAAAGGCGAGATACTCCGAACATGAAGCAAGGTACGGGCAGAGGAATGAAGTCCAGCCCAAACACATGCCAGTAAAACAGGAAGTAAAAACATCACTGGAGACCAGAGACAGCACACTTTAAACAGCGGAGAAAATGCATCCTTTGGGCAGGATGGTGGATTTCTCATCCACACCGCAGCAGCATATAAGACACGGTGGGATCCTGCTTTCAGAGTTTTAAAGAGAGAAATTACATACCATTTTAAAAGTTAGCTTCAACTAATAAACACATCTCTTTAAGTATAAAATACCACTGGGGCTAAAGAACTTCACTTTCAACTGTTCTTCCATGAGATTGAACCAGACAACTGGTTGATTACTCACAGAAAATAAATAAATAAATAAATAAATAAATAAATAAATAAATAATTAAAAACAAAGTGGACCAGAGAAGAAGCACATTATCATAAGGCTGTAAGACATCGGAAGACCCCCTCCCTCATACAGAGTAAAAGCCTTGGAATGCTGGGATTGTGAACAGGAAGCTTTCTATTTCCCCAGCCCAAAGAGAAATCAAGTGTTCCCTGCATTCACTATAAGGTAGATGCCAAAACTTCTGTTAGGAGGGGGGGGGTCAGAAAAGTCTTCCCTCCCAGGATCCAGTGGAGAGGTAAGAGAATAAAAACAAGTAGCTCTTGAAAAGGATCAAGAAAACTCCTAAATGCAAGATTCTACATCACTACAGGGACCAGTTACCATAGGGAGAATCTCAGGATGTTATTACACCAAAGACTTCAAGGACAGCAGCCGTCAAGCTTTGGATGCTGCATATGAGTGAGCCTCAATTAGAGCAAACTCAGTCACAAGAACAAGGTAAATCTCTGTGCGCATAGCAGACTAAGAGAATTAGAAATCCTCTGGCCCACATCATAAGGCAAGCACTGAATAGCAGACGAATAAAGCTTTTATCTCATGCATATGATGGTGTGCCAGCTTGTATGGACGTGGACCATGCACAAGCTGTGTCCTTTGGAGCCAAAAGAGGGTGTTGGCTTACCCTGCAACAGGAGTTACAAATGGTTGTGAGACCCCATGTGTGTGCTAGGTACTGAACCTGCGTCCTCTGGAAAGAGTAGCAAGTGCTTTTAATGGCCAATCCATCTCTCCAGAACTCCAAATAACTTTTCTGAGAGAAGCAAAAGTATGAGAGATCCCTTCTATTGTCTAAATAGGTAAGGCTTTCTGAAGGTTGAGATAAATTAGGAATGCTAAGAACACCCTTTTTGCTAGTTAAATCTTTACACAAGAAGATAGCAGAAGACCTCTGGAAGTGTGTGAAATCTGACAGATGTTGCAAGAAAAAAAAAAGCATAATGAATAAAGAACAAGTAATAAGCCAAATGAATTGGTAAGCAAAAAGATTGTAGAAAAAGACAGTGCCGAGAAAGAAAGAGGTAGAGGACACCAAAGAAGACAGCAATGCTAGAACTCTGCACCCACCTTGGGATTCCTCTCACTAATTGAAACATGGGGGGAAATAATATAATGAAAAACTCCCAAGGCATTGCCAACCAATGGCCTGGCCAACCTTTAATGGCATTAGAAGATTCTCAGGAGGAAGTGCCCAGTCAGCACGGATTGGGTCTCAGAGTGAAAACATGCAATGAATTTTAAACGAACAATATTGAACTTCCTGTTTCAATTATGCCAGCAAGTATGAGGCAACTCATTAAGAATATCAGAAATGCTCCATTTGAGAGGAATTCTGAAATAAGAAGAAAAGTAGTGTGAACACTGGGGCACTCAGAATGGGGTATGCAAAAGGCCACATAAGCAGTCCACATAAAATAGGATTTCACAAATGTCCTCGTTTAGCAATAAAATGCTAAACAGTGAGAAGCGTCAAACCTCCTTAGCTTCAGATAACTGTTGCTCCAAACTGGAGAGAACTCTACAGAGTCCAAACCAATATCCATCATCTAAAAATAAAAGAAACCCACAGCAGGCATGGATAGTTAAATGGCCACTGATTTTCTCAAGACGAGATTCAGAAGAGCTTGACAGTGTAAAAAAAAAAAAAAAAAAAATTGAAAGCCAGTCTTGTGGGGAAGGGGTCTTGAGTTTGAATTTTACCCACCAATTTCTCACAATGATGAGATGAAAATGCCTTTTGGAGACCCAGCTGTGACCAAAGGATAGAGTAATCATTGTGAAATATGCTAAGATACTTCTTTTTAATCAAGTCTTACTTGCCAGGGAATAATTTTACCAGTGTTTATACCACCTAGAAGGAAAGCTTTTCTCCAAATCGGCATCCTCTAGTTTTCTTGTCTCACCCAAAGACAGCCAGGGGAGGCATCTGAGATTACAGATGATAAACCATAAAGTTATTATTTTTCCCTCACCTCCCACTGTACCCCACAGCAACAAGGGCTCCAGTGAAACAGATTTTTAGGAGAAAGAACTAAGATGCGTAGATGCCAAGACAAAGGAACCCAAAGAAAGATTGTGAAGAATGAAAACATGAGAGAATTTGCAAAGTTTGGTTCCTTCAACTACAGCAAATATTAAACATGACCTGTTTTGTAGCCAGATTAAAAAACAAACAAAAACAACAACAACAAAAAAACCCCTCTCACTAAAAGCCCACATACCTCAATTTTAATTGTCTGGGGCATTGTGTCTGTCTTTCATAAAGATAAATCTATAATGTGTACTGAAAGGCAAAACAAACAAACAAAAATGGCCTCAAAAGACACAGATTTTCAGTTCTCAGGGAGTTTAAAATGATTAATATGCTAGATAATAAGTTAATATGTTAAGGGAAAACGGTACAAGTAGACAATACACAAGAACAAATGGTAATATAACCAGAGAGATAAAAACTTACTTAAAAATTAAAACAAAGCACTGGAAAGCAAACTAAAGAAAGAATGCTTTTGATGGCCCAGCAGTGGACTGAACATGGTCAGAAAGAAGTATCTTCGATCGTAGAGAAATACCAAAAGTAATGTCCCAAACTGGAATGCTGTCGTGCACTGAATAGTGGCCACTCAAAAACCATATCCAAATCCAAACTCCTGGAACTTGTCTTTGCATGAGTAATTAAATTAAGGATCACAGGCTGAGATCATCTTGGACTTAGGGTGGCCCCTAAATCTTTTCCTGATAAGAAAAGAGCTGATTTGAGAACAGAAACAGAGGGGGGGAAAGCAAAATGAACAGAGAAGCAGAAATTAGAGCAACGCGCAAACACGCCAAGGGAGCACAGATTGCCAGCAGCCCCCATACGCTGGCAGACAAAAGGGAAAACGCCTCCCTGAGGCCTTGCATAGAATACGGTCTTGCTGACTCCTTGACTTGGGACTTGTGGTTGCCATAACTGTGAAGAAATACGTTTCTGTTGCTTTAACTTGCCCAGTTTATGGTGATTTGTTACAGTGGTCCCTGGGGAACTCATATAAATGTAAAAAGAAAAATAAACTGAAAAATTTCAAAGAAGGCAAAATGGGATAGTATCTTGAAGGAGACATAAAGAGAGGAGGAGAAGGAAGGGGGGGAAGGGGTAAGGGAAATCAGAGACTTCATGCAGAAACCATGCACACAAGAATGGAAGAGAAATGTTTGCAGAAAAACACCTAAAACCATAAAGCTGGAGCTATTGAAGTTATTCCTTACGGTCAGAGAGCAGACACTCTTGGACATGTAGACACTGAGACAATTCATTGTCGGGGACATGCCAGGCATGCATGGCCTGAAATGTTAAAGGGAGTTGCACATGGAGGAGAAAAATATCAAAGATAAGAAATTCAGAACTCAAATAAAATTCAAAGCAAGTATTAGAGGTGCAATAAATTTTCTTTATTAATTGATCTAAAAACAAAAACTTTTTTTTTTTTACCAGTTCTGAGTTTCTGAATTAACTTTAATACACTGCACAAAGGAGCATCCATGAGAAAGATTGAGAGCTTCTTAAAACCTCTTAGTAAAGAAATATACATTTGGAATATATTTCATAGAGTGTATAGATTTAGCAAGACAAGAGTACTAGGGTCACCCTTGGGGACTATTGGTCACATTTACAATACAGGAATTCATTTCCTCATGTGGACCTGGAATCTAATCAGAAAGTGGCTGGGCTCCCCCATAGCATCCATGTTACTATTGCTCTAAGGAGCATATCTTACCAGGCTGGTCTTTACCACACAGTGTTTATAAGACTGTATGTGGGTGATGGTTCTCTCCCAACTGCTATATAATACTTTCTGATACAATGAAGGACAATTCCTGGCCAGTGCTAGCATGAATTCCCCATAGCCTGTGACTGAAGCTTATAATATCTTCAGCAATAGGGCCTTATCATCAAATTCTGGTGAACAGTTAAGAACAAGACAAGTAATCTGTATTGTTTGGGGAGTCTCCAGAACATCTCTGACCATCAACTCAAGGAGAAGTATCCCATTCCTGGTATTAGGGGTTGTTTGTTTGTTTTTGTTTCATTTTGTATTGGGCAACTATGGCTTCTTAGAGTAGCATAATCACCTATGTAGGTAGCATAATGCCAATTATACTCTGTGTGTGTGTGTGTGTGTGTGTGTGTGTGTGTGTGTGTGTGTGTGTGTGTATACTCACATATTTAAAAAGTTTATATAATAAGTTTTTGTTAGTCCTATTCAGACATCCATAGTGTTAGTCCTTTCCCTAATCCCCCTTCTTTCTACTCTCCCATGCCTCTCTCTGCTTCCCTTCTTCTTTCAAATCACCTGTGTCCTATGCTCCTCTAATAAGAGCTATCCTCCCACCCGCTTCAGCAGCCTCAGAACTGGTCAAATCGCAGAAAACACACATCTTTGGAGTACTTGGCCAACTGGAAATCTATATCACACTGCTTTCCACAAGGCTCTGGAAAAAGGACATCTTTTCCAGAAATCTACTATGGAAGAGGAAACTGAAAGAATGTAAGAGAGCCAGATGTTAGGAGGGCACTATTGGGAAATAGTGACATCTGGACATAACACTCGTGAACTCACAGCAACTGTGGTTGCTAACACAAGACCTAGTCCAGGTCAAGTCACACAGCACCCCTGTACGAAGCAAGAAGGGACTTGCAAGCCTCTGTTCCCCGCTAAGGAAAGACTAACAGTAGATGGCTGCTGTGGGCAGGAGAATCAATTTTCTTTAGTGATGCAGTTCATGTTAAGTTAATTTTGCTCCCATGGATAGCCTCACTCCCATGGACACATGCCAGCACAAATTGGACTCAGTGGGTTACAGAAACCAAAGCCAAACACAGAGAGAACATGAAGTTGAGAGAATGTGGGGTGAATTTGGTAGGATTTAGGAGGAGGAAAAGGGGAATACCATTAAAGTATACTGTATGCCTGTATGAAGTTCTCAAGTTAATTACAATATTATATTAAAAATTAAATTATAAAAATGTGATCTTAAATCACTGCATAATTTAATTAGAAATAAATGACAGCAATTTACAAATGAGTTTCTCCTAAAGGATTTGTGAGTCAAAGAAGAATCAACAATATTAATAGTGTTTGACTAAAATGCAACAGATGGAATTTTCTGGACTGTGATAAAGTACTCCTTTAGAGGTATGTTTATACCATTGTATGCTGTTATTAGTTTTAAAAACACTTAAATTAATGATCTAAGCTACCATCTTAAGAAAATAGCTAGAAAAACAGAAAATAGCTAGAAAACAGAAAATCAACTTAAAGCAAGGAAAATGAAGGGAATGATACAGATAATATCAGAAAACAATATGAAACAGACCAAATCAACAAAAAAAGTAATTCTTTGAAAGGAAAAATAAAATTGATGAAACTATAATTGAACGAATTAAGAAAAATGATTAGCCACATCAGATATGAGAAAGTAGAAATCCCTTCTGCAGTAGAAGTCCTGTTGTTTTTTTAAAGGATGATTGGGAAATTTTATAAGCTACATAAATATTTGAAAGGAACAGAAGTCAAAATATGGGAGTTTAAAACAAGTATATACATTGCAAACCAGTAAAGATAAAAAGTTATAGTTAAAATGAATCAAGTTTGTAATAAAACAGAAAAGAATAAAACCAGAAAATTTAATAAGGCAGAGTAGAAACTTTAAATTAGTAAAACTATATGAAGATACAGTCCCCCAGACTGCCAAAGTCTTCCAAAAACCAACAAGTTTCAAGAGTTTCCTAAAGCACACAACAGTTTTCATAAGTTGATAGAAGATGCCAACTTACCCAAAGCACTTATGCCATCATCATCATACCCACAGTTAGGGTGTGTTACAGGAAAGACACACAGATCCAAATAGAAGTGACTCTGAAGCATTAGTATGTGACAAGCACAGGACATTCTCCACAGCCTCAGTGTCCAGGAGCTCTGAGCGGCTTCATTGCATAGGAGTGGTTCATTGATTAATTGTCCATATCTTAAATTAAATCCATAGCCCTGCTCCTTCTAGGACATGGTTAAGTGAACACAACAAACGTTGTCTCATTAAAATAAAGAATGAGATGCTGTTCACAGAATTCACATAAAAAGCAAAGATACCCTCGCAATAATCTCAAGAATTTAGAGGTTGCATCCCAGGAACCAAGACAATGGTTACACTTTTCTTTGGCAAGCCCTAATCCTTTACTATATGCCATTATTATGAAGAGTGGTATATTTTTATTAAAAAACAAAAACATAATTAGAAATACAAAGGATAAAAAAGTGCTCAGAAGCCAGGCAATGGTGGCACATGCCTTTAATGCCAGCACACAAGAGGCAGGCAGAGACAGGCAGATCTCTGTGAGTTCGAGGCCAGCTTGGAAGTCTGGTCTACAGAGCTAGTTCCAGGACAGGCTCCAAAGCAATACAGAGAAGCCCTGTCTTGAAAATCCAAAAAAAAAAAAAAAGTAATCAGTAAATTAAAATATCTGCTACATAGTAAGATATACTCTGGATCTATGAACAAACATGATAGAATTGTGATGAGAAATGAAATTAATTTCAATAATTGATGACTAAATATCCTTGTATCATGTTAAATACAAAATCAATAAAGATATAATCTGATCAAGAAGGAAAATCTAGAGTACAAATAGAAACATTCCATATCAAACAACTAGAAAATATACATTATTCTCAAAGACTACATCTCATTATACACTGGAAACTAAGGTTGCAACAAATTTCAAAGAAAACATAGTCTACACACTAACATTTTTATAATTTTAAAAGTGATAAATAGCTTTGTTTTGACAAAAATCATAAGAAAAATTGTGAAATAGTGAAATTATATACTGGAGGAAAGTAAACCCCTCCCCCCCCCAGACCAGGAAAGAAAATCATATCAAAGCTAAGACAAATAAGAAAGATAAGTATCAAGTTTCGTAAAGCAGGAGTTGATTTTTAAATTGCTCTTTAGACAAGCTCTTGGTGAATACATTTCAAACACAACATGTTTATGAGCATTGACTAAAACATGTTGACCTCTTTACATGTTCTGGTCCTATACCCAGAGAACTAAGCAGATCCTGGTGGAATCCCTACTTTCCTCCAACCCTGAACCCCCTCACCCACTCTCCTCCACCCCTAAACCCCCTCACCCACTCTCCTCCACCCCTGAACCCCTCCTCACCCACTCCTCCACCCCTGAACCCCCTCACCCACTCTCCTAGCCCCTTCCCATTCCCAAGTATCAGCTTCCAATACCTAGAAACACATTTTACCTGGAACTCCCAGTGGTCGCAGAATAATTCCCTACAAGACAACACACAACCACCACACTCTTGTGAGAACCAGAGAGGACAACAGAAAGCAATGAACAAAACACCCACTCAACAAAGGCAAGACTAAATACCAGAACCTAGACTTGCAATGATCACATACACAGATGCCTAGACATGAGTGTAAAACACACAGTAAATAATAGCCAGGACTATATGTCTCCACTAAATCCCAACAACCCTAACACAGTAGGTCCTGAATATTATAATATAGCTGACCCACAAAACAAACACCTTAAAATAGCTTTTATGAATATGGAACTAGTCCCTAATGAAGAAATGAATAAATCCCTTAAAGAACTCTTTGAAAACAAAAACAAATAACAGGAAATGAATAAAACTGTTCAAGACCTAAAATTGAAAATACAATCAATAAGGAAAACCCAAACTGAAGACAATCTAGAAATGAAAAATTTAGGAACTTGAACAGGAATCTCAGAGGCAAGCCTCACCAACAGAATCATGAGATGAAAGAGATGAAAGAAGGAATCTCAGGTACTGAAGACACAATATAATAAATGAATACTTTGGTCAAAGAAAATATTAAATCCCCCCTCCAAAAAATCCTTGCACGAAGCACCCAGAATATTTGGGATACAAAAAAAAAAAAAAAAATCTCTGAATAATCAGTATAAGGGAAGGAGAATTAACCCAAGTCAAACCAAGTCAAAGGCACAGGTTATATTTTCAACACAATCATAGAAAATTTCCATAACCTAGTCAAGAAGCTGCCTAGCAAGATGCTAGAAACTTACAGAGCACCAAATAGACTGGGACCAGAGCAGAAATTCCTCAGCGCATAATAATCAAAACACTAAAAATACAGGACAAATAAGGATTTTAAAGCTGAAAGGTAAAATGACCAAGTAGTATATAAAGGTGGACCTATTAGAATAACACCTAATTTCTCAGGGGAAACTCTTAACATCAGAAGGGCCTGGATAGATATTCTACAAGCTCAAAGAAATCACAGGTGACAGCCTAAACTACCATAGTCAGCAATATTTTCAATCACAAATGATGAAGAAAAGATATTCCATGATTAAACCAAATTTAAGCAATTTCTATGCCCAAATCCATCCCTGCAGAAGGAAATAGAAGGAAAATTCCAACCTGAAGAGGTTAATCAAACCCATGAAAACACAAGAAATAAATAATCCCAGACCAGGAAATCAAAAAGGAAGAAACACAACACAACACAACACACACACACACACACACACACACACACACACCACACACACTATGAGCACCACCACTCCAACAACAAAATAACAGGAATCAACAAGTATGATTCATTGAAATTGCTCAACATCAATAATCTCAATTCCCCAATAAAAATATAGAGATTAAAAGAATGGATACAATGAACAGTACCCAACTTTCTGCTACATCCAAGAAACACACCTTAACATCAAGGACAGATATCACCTCCGAGAAAAGGGTGGGAAAAAAATATTCCAAGCAAATGGATCTAAGATACAAGCTGGTATAGCCGATTTAATCTCTGACAAGAACAATTTCTAACCAGACCTCATCAGAAGAGGTTGGGAAGGAAACAACATACTCATCAAAGAAAAACCCACCAAAAGGACATTGAAATTCTTAACATTTATGGCCCAAACACTGCTCACCAAGTTCACAAAAGAAGCACTGCTACAGCTTACATCACATGTTGACCTTCACATGCTTACAGTGGGACACTTCAGTACCTTACTTTAGCCAAATACACAGATCATCCAGATAAATCTAAACAGAGAAATGCTGTAGCTAACTGATGTTGTCAAATAATAGGACCTAACAGGTAATTATAGAACATTTCACCCAAACTCAAAAGAATATATACCCTCTACTCAGCACCTCATGGAACTTTCTCCAAAATTAACCACATACTCAGACACAAAGCAAGTCTCAACAGATAAAAGAAAATTGTAATGATTCATTTCATTCTCTCTGGTTATCCCAGATTAAAGCTCGATATCATTAACAACAGAAATAGTAGATACTTTACAAGCTCATAGAAACTGAACAACTCAATACTGAACAAAAGTGGGTCAAAAAAGAAATTACAGTCTTTCTAGAATTGAATATAATTGAAAACACAACATACCTAAACTTATGGGACATAAGAAAAGCTATCCTAAGAAGCAAGTTTATAGAACTACGAACAACATTAAAAAATTGGAGAGATCTCATACTAGTAACTTAACAGCACACCTGAAAGCTCTGGAACTAAAAGAAATCACACCCCAAAGATATAGATGTCAAGAAATAATCAAACTCAAGGCTGAAACCAATAACATGAAAACAGCAACAAAACAATACAAAGAATCAATGAAACAAAAAGTTGGTTCTTTGGTAAAACAAATAAGAATGACAAACCCTTAACCAAATTAACTAACAGGTAGAGAGAAAAGATCCAAATTAACAAAATTAGAAATGAAAAGGTCAATATAACAAAATGGATGAAATCCAGAGAATCATAAAGACATACTTTAAAAACCTGTACTTCAACAAATTATAAGTTCTAAAAAAAAGATGATTTTATTGATATATACCACCTACCATAAATAAAACAACTATATAAGCTATTTAAACAGACCTGTAACCTCTAGTGAAATAGAACCAGTAATGAGAAGTCTACTTATCAAAAAAGCCCAGGGCAAAGTATTTTTATGCATATTTGTACCAGATTTTCAGGGAATAGTTAATGTCAATACTCCTCAAATAATCCTACAAAAGAGAAACAGAAATAATGTTGCCCAACCCATTTTAAGAGTCCATGATTATCCTGATAACCAAGACACATAAAGATCCAATAAAGAAAGAGAATTACAGACCAATTACCCCTATGAACATAAATGCAATAATTCTCAATAAAATACTTGCAAGGCAAATCCAAGAACACATCAAAACAGTCATACACCATAAATAAGTTAGGCTTTATCTGAAAGATGCAGAGATAGCTCAACATGTGTAAATCAAAACATGTAATTCACCCCATGAACAAACTGAAAGACAAATCTAAAAGATCATCTCATTAGATACAAAAAAAAAAGAAAGGCCTTTGACAAAATCCAACACCCCTTCATGATAAAAATCAAGGAGAGATTATGGATACAAGGGACAGGCATAAACACAATTAAGGCAGTTTACAGCAAGCCCATAGCCAGCATCAACTGACACAGGAACTCAAAGCAATTCCAGTAAAATCAGGAGCAAAACAAGGCTGCTCACTCTCTCCATATACCTTCAATGTAATTACTTGAAGTTCTGGCTAAAGCAGTAAGACAACTGAAGGGCATCAAGGGGTACAAATTGGAAAGGAAGAAGGTAAAGTATCTTTGTTTGCAAGTGACATAATAATATGCATATGTGACCATGAATATTCAACTGGCAAAATCCTAGAGCTGATAAACATTTTCAGCAAAGTAGTTGGTTAAAATGCTAATGGTAAAAATCGGGCTCTTGTCAAGAAGGTAGGTTGCTCTCCCCAAACTGACAGCAAGGTCTCATTGTTGAAGACAATACATACACAACTTCACAACTCATTGAAACATGGAGAAGTTGAGCTGCTGCCTACACAGCACCTTCGCCCTTTAGTACTAGCATCTTTGTTACAGGAAGGTAATCTGAAGAGTACTAAAGGGGGAAAGCAATCACCAACGCAGCCACACATCCTCTGATCTACAATGGTACCCTGCCTACAAGATCGGCTAGCGCAATGGTAGCACAAAGCCTATGGGAGTAACCAACCAACATCTGAGTTCACTTAAGGCTTACTCTATGAAATGGAACCCATACTCAACATTCCAACACTGTTTGGGTAACCAAGAACCTCAGAAAAGATAGCCAGGGACCTACGGTAATACCAAATACTACTGTAAAAAAAAAAGGATCAATAAATGACTATTCTGTTATACTCATGCTCAACCATCACCAGAGAAGCTTCCTCCTGAAGCAGATGGAAATACCCACAGCCAGACAACATGCTGGGAATGAGAGACCTAGGAACATTCTGACCTAAATGGGATATTCCTGTATTATATTGTCCCTCCCCTCAGTGCTCGGATAACCCTGGGGAAGATGAGGCAGAGGATGGTAAGAACCAAAGGCATGGAGGAAATCAAGAGAACAAGTCATAGCATGGATACATATATGAGCTCACATAGCCTGTGGCTGCATAAACAGGACCTGTGTAGGTATGCACCAGATGGGATCTGAAAGCTAAAAGAAAGAGTTGACTCATGTCCTCATCCCTGACTCTGAAGCAATCCCTAATTGATAACCACTCACAAATGGAAATGTTTTCTCCAAAGGAGTCGCACTGTGGACATAAACTACTCATGAATGGTAAGCAGCATGCCCAGCAGTAGAAGGCCAACAGAAAATGAGCTCAGTCTTCGGGGATTCCTTGTCTGATAATGTTGTGTTAGAACTTGCCCCCACCGACACTCCCACTGCCCTTTAAATGAATTTATTATTCTTTATTGTTACTCTATTTATACATTTTCTTTCATTCTTTTCATCCTATAGATCCTTTGTGTATATACTGTGGCTTCCAGTAGTGTATTTTTATGGGATTCTTTAGTTGTGTAAATTAATTGTGAATTCCTTAATTGTGGCTTCCATTGGGCTGTTTTCCTTCGTTTGTTTTGTCCTATTTTTATGTGTTATTTTTTTGTTTTAGCTTATTATATTGTATTTTATTCCTTAGATGCCTGCGTGTTTCCTAATGAGAGACAGAAGGAAGTACATCTGGATGAAAGGAGAGGTTGGGTGGAACTGGGAGAAGTAGTTTATAGTATGTGAGGGGGAAAATGTATTTTCAATAAAAGGAAAAAATTAAATTGCCAAATGGTTTAAAAAAAATGGTGAGATCTTGTCTACTTTGTTATAACAGCAGATCAACAAGTATAAATTCCCAAAGCAACTGTGTCCAGATTGTTTGGCATGTGAGGTCTATCAAATTCTGCATATAGTAAGTGCCAATGTGATATAATTTCTTTAAAAAAATTAGACAGAAAAGCCTCTTATTTCCTTCTCTAAAGCTAGTAAAATATCAGTAACAAGATTAGATGTCAAAATTTAGAGAAATATACACAGGACTTATGAATAAAATTGGTAACCGAATGAAAAGTTGTGTACATGAGAAGTGTAACCAACTTCTGCTTCCATTAGAAATACTAACATTTAATATTAGAAGATCATATATGTTAGAATTTCAGGGGCCACTTGTGTATACTATCACATCACCTGACTTCTTCCTTTCCAATTCATATCCCCTTGATTTCCTTTAGTTGTCTTATTGTTCCAGCTAGAAATTTGAGTGCTAAATGGAATAGATATGGAGCGAGTTAACAGCCTTGTCTTTCTTCTTCCTGATTTTAGTGGAGTTGCTTTGAGTTTCATCCCCGAGTTTCTCCTCAGTACTATTGTCTTCCCTGCGTTCCTAGCGGAGTATCTTCATGCCTCTCTGCTTGCTGATTCTTCCTTCAGTCTCTACAAGCTAACCTTTGTGTTCTTTAAGGAGATGGCACTTCACCCACTTCATTATCTTTGATTGGGTAATTGAGAAATTACGACCTTTTGAAAGTGCGTTATTGCCTTGCCTTTCATGTCTCTCCTGTGTTGCAATGTGCACATCTGATGGCTGAGAGCATCTCTCTGGTTTTACTTGGAAATCTTCTGATTGAGCAGTTCTGACTTAAGTGCTCAGACTCCAGTTCCACTAGGAAGGAGAAAATAAACCCCCGTAATAGGAGAAACAACTGAACCAAAACACACACACAAACATCCCTTTAAACTGATTGACTCTTAACTATTGTACATAGAAAAGAGAAAATAACAAAAAATAATAGAGTAAGCTACAAAGTTAAAAATCAATTAGGGGAAAAATAACTATTGAAGGAGATGAAGGAAGTGGTAATGGGAAAACAATAATGATCTAGGCTAAGAGAACAAATAAGCTTAAGACAGGAAAAGAAGGTTAGGAGGGAGGGAAAAATAACAAGGTATTAAAAGTTAAACAATAACAAAAACATATTAGCAAAGTCACATAAATGTAACAAGTGGAATAAGGAGTGGAAATTTTTGGCCATTTTTGAAACATAAAGAATATAATAAAAAGACAAAAGGAAACTACATGGAGAAAAGGGGAGGGAGGGCACAAAACCAATGTATTGAGCACATTCTTTTTCTGCTCTGTAACAGTGGAGCCTGCCAAGAGGGAGGGGTGGTCACCAAGCTGGAGACTAGTTTTGTCCTGGTGCTGAGCCAAGGGTGGTCAAGAGTCAGTCTGTCCACAGTGCTGCAATCGTCGCGGGCCTTCCCTACATCTTGTACATTTCTGACTTACTACTCTAGTTTTGTAGCTTGTGGGCTAAGCCAGTTCTAACTCACTCCACAGACCAGACAGTTTGTAGCCTTTCCTGATGCCGCTGTCTAAGGAAAGAATTGTCTGAAGTATGCTAGAGAGGAGACAGACAGGAGGAGCCCTGAGCTGCTGCTGGGAAATCTGATTCAGTACCTTATGGTTCTACTAAATATTAGGTGCCTTTCTGCAGAGTCGGCGGGATCTGAGTTTCAGAGACCTAAGTCCCTCCTGTTTGTAGAATACCAAGAGGCAAAAAAGTAGCCACACTAGATGGAGGAAGGGGAACTCCGGGTCCCAGCCCCTACTGAAGAGCAGTTAGCTGACAGTTGATAGAGGAGGAAGAATCGTTTTTGTTTTTTTTTTTACATGTGCAGTCACTAGTATATTTCCTGTGGGACTGATGGATGTCCCACATCAGTCACAACTGGGGAACACTGACTGAACTTAGTGGGTGATGCGCACGTGAAATTGGGAGAGGCTTGGGTTGCTTGGGAGGAATTTGAAGGAGGGGCGGGTATGATTATGTTTCATCATGTACATATTCATAAGTAATGAAAAATAACATTTTTTTTAGAGTAGTAAGTAGACAAGTTCCCCTTGTTCCTCTGCCTCGGGGCTTTCATCCTCTGCAATTAAAGCCACCCCACACTCTAGAACTCGGGGCTCCCAAAGCCTTCCTTCAGCGCTTGAGCACACTGCAGCCAGGCCTTCTCGGAAGTCCTTGCTCAGTCCCGTCTCATCCGTGACTACCTACTGCAGTTACCTCTCAGCCGGCAGTGGGACGCTCGCTTGAGCACCTTGTTCTCCAGTCTCCAGGTAACTCAACCTCAAGCTGTGTGTTCGCCCTCAGAATGACACCCGTGTAACCCAGGCCATGGTGGGGCACACGCCCAGCACATCTCCTCTCCCAGGAGTCAGTCTCTCTTAGACTGCATGTCCAAACTGGATTCGAGGTTTGGCAGAACTGTGGACTCTTTAAACGCAAGACCACCTACTACTAACCTGAGGACCACCTGGCTCGCTTTGTCCATCACAAATATTTCTCAGGGCTTTTCTACCCAGTCTCATTTGGGGTTTTAGATGGTCTTTTCTTTCTCTCTTCCAGTTAAGTGTTTTTTTTCCCCTAGTCTCTCTCTCTCTCTCTCTCTCTCTCTCTCTCTCTCTCTCTCTCTCTCTCTCTCTCTCTCTCTCTCTCTCTCTCTCTCTCTCTCTCTCTCTCTCTCTCTCTCTCTCTCTCTCTCTCTCTCTCTCTCTCATTTTGTTTTTTCCAGACATGATTTTTCTAAAGCTTCAGAGCCTGTCCTGGAACTTGTACTGTAAACCCGATTCAAACTCACAAACTCAAACTCACTGCCTCTGCCTCCTGACTGCTGAGATTAAAGGTGTGTGCCTCCACTGCCCAACTGTTTCCTGGAGTTCTTGATCAGTAGGGTCACATAAAGAGTATGTCTAACCTGCTGCTTTGGCAAACATCTGACATCATAAGTACTGTTGTCCATCTTAACACACTAGAAGAGTTATCCCAATAGAGTCGGGGGGGGAGGGGGAGGAGAGAGATTTTGCAAAATTCAACACATTAATGTTTAAAAAAAAAATAAATAACTTACATTATCGATTCAAGGTAATTCATTTAACCTAAACATGATAATCTTTGATAATCCTAGAATGTGGGTCTCAAAGTTATTATGTTATTATTGTCCTAGCCCAAATATTTCAAATGAAGGTCAGAAAATAACTGCCACCCAGTGAATGTTGTTTAAATAACAAGCAAATAAATGGGAGAAATTCTAGAGCCCTGTTGTTGCTGGAAATCCCTGTAAACAGCAACACCATTTGAGATCCTTGAACTACTTGCTATTCCTGCTTCATTTGGGTGTCACAGAGAGGACGTGGCAACTGCAGCCAGGAAGCAGAAGTGCCAAAATTAAACCTTGAGACGTGGAGATGAGTGGAAGCCCTTCTGCACACAGAAACTATTCACAGAGACTGTTCTATCAAATGCCCGAGTTAATGCTATACAATGAGAAATGAATCTATATGCTTAAAAAAACTGTTCTTAGGTATGAATGCTGACTCAAGATGAATTGGAGTGAAATCCCACTCATTTGTGAAATATTGATAAATCAATGTAAAAATTGGGAAAAGGATGAAAAGTGGGACTTTGGAAGCATGCAAATGAAAGGGGGTAATTAGCATGGACTCTTTCAATAACACTAAGTTGTTGGTTTTTCTGTCTCCTAAATCAGTTCTACAAATCAAAGGAAAAAAAAAACAAAAAAAATAAAAACAAAAAACAAAGTAAAAAAAACAAAACAAAACAACAACAACAACAAAAAAAAAAACAGCACAGATTCAAGGGCCAATGCCAAAATGAGAAAATGAGTTAAACTTGTTCTTGGTTTTCATAAATCAATAAAAAAAGGAATATGGACTTTAAAAAAAAAAAGTGGGCAAGAAAGTATGTGGAAATAAACATCTAGTCTCCTTACCAGATTTAAAAAGAAACAAAGAAAGAAAAAGAGCAAGAAAGAAAAGAAAAATTAAGCTAAAATTTAAGATTGGCCTCCTTTTTTGTCAAACAAATTAACCTTGTTCAAAAAGAAAGTTACTATAAAGAAAGTTCAAACTTAACATTCTTTATAGTAGCTTGTAGTAACTTGATATCAAGCCCTAAAATAGTGAATTATTTTCATGCATTATTTGATCCAGGTATAGAGCACAGTCCTTGGAAAGAGCCCGGATTGGGTTCAAAGCCTGGTTTCCTCTTGTTCTAGATTTTTGGCCCTGGGAATGTTAAATAGGAAATTAATACCTGTGTTTTGCATGTATTTTGAAAAATATGTATGTTTAGGAGAAGAGTCTCGGGTCACTCTCATTAAAGTGCCCAATTGACTTTCAACATCACAATCAATTAGGTATTAAAAGTCTACCCATGTAGGGATGTGCTAGAAAACCCATTTAGATAATGATCATTTTTTTTTCTATAATAGTCTAGACTTCTGAGTTTAGGGATATAGGTAAACAAATTTGCGAAGCTAAAATCACAATCATTAAAATGAGAAGCAATTGCTAACAAAATTATTGCTGTTGGATTAATTTGAAACATTAAATTTTGGTCATAATTATGAAGTTTAATATTTTTAAAAGATACACTCATGTGCTATACTTACACATGATATTTGTATGTGCATTTGTAAATGCAAAAATGAAAATTTATGAAAATCTGAGGTGGCCTAAGGGGGAGAGAGTTGTTAGATGGGTGACATTCTCATTGGTTTTGAGCTGTTAGGAGACATTTTTGTCATATGTTGTTTTTTTCTTACAATTACAAAATACGAAATGTCGAATGTGGAAAATGACAGATATGTGCAAAGCTTTTAATCCTAAAATAAATGCTGCCAATAACTACAAGCATAACAAAAGTATTTGTCTCTTGTTGTTACGTTTCTTTGTATCTTGCAGCATGAATATTTTATCCTCATCGCTTATTTTTCTTTTGTAGTATCACCTTACGTGGATAAACTTTCTGCTTGTTCTTGTGATACCAGAGCCAGACAGGGAGTCATTAAAGCAACTGACAGTGAAGATACTGTATCCTCGATTTAACATTTACTCCCCTGACAGAATTATTCATGAGATTTAGGAGAGAGGATCAATTTAGGTGGATTAATATTACCAAGATGAGGTCTGCAATATGCCACACTGTTTCTCAGCCATGTGAAATTATTTAACTGTTCTCTGACTTGCATTTTAGTAGCCAATAGTAAGTGCATAGAAGAAAGACCATTGGCTAGAGCAGCATTTTAAACCCATAAAGCCTCTCGAAAGGAAATACTTCAAAGTTTGTTTTTTTAAACCAGAGTAGCATTCAGTAGTACTCAGAATGTAGACATCTAATATCTGTTTCAGATACTGGAAAGGTAAGTCTCATCATTTCATAAAGGCATTATAATGAGAGTGTTTATGTCATATTCATTTTCCAGTTATGAAAAATGAGTCTAGTAGTCTCTACATAAGTGTTATCTCTGATACCGATTGCCTGCATTCCACATTTGGAATACTTGGATATAGTCAGTACTTCTAGTTTTTTGTTGGCTTGCTTGTTTTCTCTTTTTTTTATTTTCTTTTTTTAAGTAGAAAGACATTAGATTTGACTTAATTCCTGGAAACTCTTGCTGCTTTCCTGTAATAATTAAGCAATGGTTTAAGATACAGGTCCAAGCAGAACAGCCCATGATTTAACATATAAACCTAGAGATTACGACTGTGTAATTGGTAAGCCCATACTGCTGGCAGTTATACCACCATGTCAAGGCTGCATCTGGCCTGTCTGTAGAATAGGGCAGAAATTCATAGAGTGGTTGGTTCTACCAGGGAGAAACTGAAGAACCCAGTTTTGCTTGGATTTGTCAAACAACTTCAACCATTTTTTCAAACTTCTTGGAGTCAGGAAAACCAAAAAAAAAAAAAAAAAAAAAAATCGTTTTGACTAGCACTTTTGCCCTTAATTTTTAAACCCATGAGTATTTTAAGAGAAATTTAATCCATATGTTTCTCATTCATCTACACTTAAATCATCAAAATGTTGTTTTGTAAGAGGTATTTGATGTCCAAGGTTTCCTGAGCTCTGTGAACAACCCTCCTTTCTTAGAAACAGAATGTGTGTTTTGCCAAAGGTTTGAGTCTTGGTCAAAATGCCAAGTTGGTGAGTTTCACATTTGCCAGAGGAAGCTTCCTCATTCACTCATCACAGAACGAAATTAAATGTCAGGGTAGGCTGCCGCTGCTCAGTCTGCTATGGCAACCCTGTGCTCCTCAGTCTGTTGGGGCAATGTAAGGCAAGCTTTCAACTTTGCCTGTGCTTATGGAGTGTATCCTACTGGATTATTCAGCAAAGTCTTTGTAACCTTGGGTATTGCTCGTATACATTTACAAAGCAAAGTTTAAATTCATAACTTCTGAAAACTAAGCGTAGATAACAAAGCGACTCACACATCAAAAGGAGCTGCAGTTATTTACAAAAGGTGGAAGTCATATTATCACCCTACATATTATTTTCTGTCAATTTAGCAAATATATTTAGAAGTGGCCATTTTTATTTTAATAGTCACGTCGTTTTCATTTACAAATGAAATGGACACCATCAAAACTGACAAAGTATAAAGTGTTAGAATTCAACAAAGAGATATTTTTGAAATTATTTTGTCTCGGGGATTAAAAATAACAATACTTTCAGGAAATATAGCACTTTAAAATCATTTAATATTCAAATGTAACACCTTATAAAACACATTGCTTTATGTGTTGCTTGAACAAGGAAATAAAAATACACCTTAAAATTTTTAATGAGGGATTTTCCTCCAGTTACTTGTTAATTTTTTTAAGTACGCAGAAGGACACCATGAAGTGTTACCTTGATTTTAAATGTTTGGTTTAGGAACACCCTGCATCTTATTCTTGCACACACTGCAAAAGAAATCAAGGCCATTTAAATTTGTGGTTTGGCTGAACTTTTTGATAAATATGAGATACTACAGACTGTGAAAACTGAGTGGATTTTACCTGCTCTTTGTGCAGTTTCTTTACCTTTGCAACCTAGACTTTCCAAAAGCTGGATGGATGCTTTTAAGATTTCAAATAGTCTAAAAGCGTTCGGACTTTATGATTTTCCTTTAATTGCTTATGCAACCTACAGCCTTCTACTATTCATGAGACTGTTTTTGCAAATGACTTAAGGCCAGTTGTTTTGACAAATAAAAACCAGGCTTATTATTCAGTCCCTAAGTGAACAATAATTGCAATGCTGATTATCTTTTGTTGGACTTGCTTAATAAGGGCCCTGAGTAGTTTGGTAGGATTTATAGCTTCCAGGATTTGAACAAGAGGTCATAAGGGTCTTTGCTTTCTGCCAACTGACCTTGTGTTTGAGTTTAAATTAATCCAGTTTGTACTTTCTTTATATCTGCTCTCAAACAAAGGTCTGCTCAGGATGTAACAGAGACCCCTACAGTTGTCTAGCCAAGTTATACTCACTTTTATTCAAATTTACTAAAATATCTCAGTGATTCAAAGACAAGATTAACAGTAATTCATTTATCAATGCATATAAAACCAAGCCAATGACAGGAAAGTTGAGTCAGCTGCATGCCTTAATGAACATTGAATTTCTGTTTGAAAATTCTTAATATTGTCTGATAAGACAAGAATCACTTTCTTTCCTAAGCATTTTTTTTAGAGAGTGCTAAATAAAGTTATTTTCAAGGTGCTATTTTTTTAAAACAAGAGTACATTTAAAATATCACAAAATCTGATGATTTATAAGCTAAAAGTAAAATACAAAAATATTGAAATAAAATCCTTGTCTTTATGTATGGCTACCTACTTAAGGTTAGGAAAAAGATATAATCAATTTAATCATTGCTTTAGTCTTTGGTTTTTGCAATTTGATCAAAAATTCATCCACCAACATCTTAAATACATGCCATATTGCTGGTATTAAAGGAGTGAAGGGAACATAATACTTCCCCTATGCTGGAAACAGCTATTACTTCTTCTTTCAGAATTAAATATTTCCATACACGTTAATTATAGCATTCCTTGTTACATTATGTCACTTGATGCTTTCCTACATATTTTTATAAATCTCTCTTTTTCTTTTTCTTGGAGGTAAAAAAATCTGTTTTGTCTTGTTGCTAACATAAAGTGGATAATGGTCTTACTTTTCTGCATAGTGACATCTCCCAGTGAGGGCAACATTTTCATGAATGTCTTTTTCAACTGTTTCTTTAAAAGTAAGTTCCTCATCCATAGCTACCTCCTGCTAGGATGGTCATATTAGTCAAAGTATAGTATCAGCTGATGACAGCCATGCATCTAGTTCCTGTCAATTTAGAAATGAGGTTCCAGCAGGCTTGTATTGATTATCTAAAACAAACCACGCTAATGTTAAGTCCTTAATTTTTTTCTGTGCTATGGAAACCCTTACTCTTCCTGACTCCTGGTTTCTAGGTCAGGTAAACTTGAGGAAATCTCCTCCCATCTACATTTATCATTTGATAATGAATATATTGAACCAATTAATTTTTAAAAGAATTAATTAATCCTTTGAAGATAAGTACCTGGGAAGGAGGAAGACTATATTTTGGAAGGTGAGACTACCTATAGCATGATGTCGATACTCTGAATATTTATCAAAATTCATATTGAAATGTGGAAGAAAATCTATGTAAAAATATTCCTTATATAATTTTGCTGAGTTATGGGTGACTTGCTATCATGTATTAGCCTACTTTTCATCTTTTCAATTATCCATTTCACCTCATTTTATAACCTATTATTGGTTCCTTTAATCTTAAAGTTTACATTAGATACGTACTCTATATGTGACTTGAAGAAAAAAAAAAACTTTGATATTTGTCTGCATTTTCCTCTCCATTTTGCGGCAGTAAAGATTGACTCCTAGGATTCAATGTTAGGTAAGTGTTATGCTACTAAATTAAGCCTCCTGCTTGGATACTTAAGGGATTTTTAATTTACCTCTATGAAATAGAATGGATAATACCCAAATAACAAGAATTTAAAGCCCATGATGTCTAGTGATAACCTAATAAGTAGTTTTTAAATTAAATATATTTATAAAAATATTTAACAATTCATAATATTTAAATATGCATTTTAAATATGTTAATAATTCAGAAAGTGGTTATTAACTTTAAGTTTAATTGCCCAAATATTTAATGTCTCTCTTGTGTATGCATAGGTTACTAGTAAGGAAGATATTTATATGTTCCCTTAACATGACTTACCTTACAGTTGCTTATAATCTAGCCCGGGAAAGAAGCTACTAGTCAAGAAAAGTTGAACAAATAAAGTAGTAATTATAAGAGATGTCTTAAACTAGTGCTTGCTAAGTAAAAATGCAAATAAGTGGTATACTCGGTGTATGTAAATAGATTTCAGAGTCTAGAGATATTCATGTTAGGGAATTCTGTGTGTCATACCTGACAGTCAAGTCAAACTAATGCAAAATGCTCAGAATAATGCAATAAAACACGTAGGAGAGGAGTAGCAGTTTTAGGATAAGTATTATAAATGATTGAGCACAGAAAGTTTGAGCCATCATCAAGCAGATAATAAATGATGATTCTTATAGCAAAGGCCACAGACTTATGGCCCATTGGGCAAATCAAGGCCACACACGTGTTTTCTTTGGCCCATGGCAGAATTTTACATAATACATATGACAGCTTTTAGAAAGTGGATGATTTCATAATTTAAAAAAAAATTCTAGGGTTTCTGGTTTCTCTTAAAAGTCCCCGAAGATCTGCTATAATGGAGCCTGCATTTCCTTAACACAAATCTGCTGAGGCTGAGCGGTTGCTGCCGCTGCCTTTAAACTTGACCTCAATCACTGAGGTCTCTGCCAACTCCCTCCGTGCTTTCAGACGTACTTAGGCCCAGTGCGTGCACTGGGTATGACCTTGCGTTTTGGCATTTAGAACCCTGCAAGCCCTGAGAACAAAACAAAACGAAAATAGACGTCTGCGTTCCAATCGGCCAGGGAGAAGATACAGACTCTTGAAGAGCACACCTGGGTAGACTGAGAGATGGATGCTCAGAGAAGGCTTGGGAGGAAAAGCAAGAGCAGTAAAAGACTTCGCTGTCTTTGTCTCGTCCTTTTTGGAACAGACCAATGATACTACTTATGGATTTTCTACGCCTTTCAAGTTTTAAAGGGGCTACATACATGGTCCGGTAAAGAGATCAGTTAGCCCCAATGTGTGATTTCAGGAAGAGTGTGCCAAGTAGAACCAGTTGCCTTCCCGTTGCCATTTAGTTCAGCTCCCTGCATGTAGCTAGAAACTTGTGGCTGAAGTCTTAGTGAGAATGAGAAAGAGGAGATTTTGTGGACATGTTCTTAGCTATCACTGTAAAGTCTAACTAGTAGGCCATCTGTCATCTTAGATCCTCAGGAAACTGTGTCAGAAACACTACAAACTCAAGGTCATCCTGGGCCACAGAACATCTTCAGAGCCAACCTAGCAACACAGCTAGTCCCTGTCTCAAAAATAAAAGCATTAAAAGGTTGTGAATGTCATTGAATCGTAGGTTACTTCCCTATCAAGCATGAGGCCTTATTTTCAAACTACAGTACCACAAAAATAAATATGTGAATGAAAATAAATAAACAAAACCTATCTGCAATAATACATGAATCAATAAGATATACAGCAATTCTTGCTTCTTTAATACCTTGGGATCATTGGGGGGGGGGGGATCCTGCAGCTCAAACTATGTGGAATAACCCCACTTTTCTTCATAATGCTTGTCACTGCTAACAATTAAATCTGATTAAATACATAGCCGTCAAGAGAAAATAAACCTCCTCTCCCCACAAAAGTGCAAAAAAAAAAAAAAAAAAAAAGAAACCCAAAAAACAAGACAAACAAAAAGCTTAAATCACCGAAAAGACTAGAAAGCTCAATGGAACTATCAAAATATGCTGGAGCAGTTCGTTCAGAGCCGCACTGTCACAGACCCAGTAGGGGAAGGGGACCTAGGAGAAGCAATAGGAGAATGGAATGACACTTTCCTGCAGTATTGATATGCTATGCAACTGTTAATAGGTATATATGAGTTGGCGTCTGAAAGGCATTCAGACGTGTTAAACACTTAGTGACTAGACAAGAGTAGAACTGGAATTCTGGGCTGCCACAGCTCGCTGTCTTCAACTGGTACGAAGTAGGAAAGTTTATTTCGGGCTTAGCCATCTAAGTGAACAGTGAAACCCTTCCTAGTCACACAGATGAATATTGTTGCCTCTGTCTGGTTCAGCCAAGTCTTCAGACATGAGTGGCAATATTTTCCTACTCAAACCACGTAATCCTTTTAACGTTGCTTAATTGTCCTAATGCAAGCATTTCTGCTCAGTTCCTTAAGTCTTTAACCCTCAATTTGGCCTCCATAACATGCCTGAATTCATGTGGGTGGCATTCTGTGTCTCTAGTGTATCTAACTCATAATGAAAAGACCCAGTTACCATTGTTCATATACAATTCTATCAAAAACAAGTAACTGAAACTAGAATAAGGAATTATACATTCTCACATACTCACTTACGATATTAAACACTGTGATTTTGTTTCCTTAGCTTTCAAAAGAGTGCAGTATTTTTTTTAATTATTCTTTTAAATGGGAGGAATCTGGGATGGGAGAATGTCGGTAGCTAGTTGAAGAAAGCCACTCGGAATAAAGTGGTGAGGCCCAAGACGAAGCCCACAACTCCTCCCAGAGTTCTGGCCTTCCTTGTCTCCTGCTTTTACTAACATGAGAAAAACACAAAAATAAATCATTTCCAAAACACTACTCTAGAAAAAAAGGCGTTGGAGGTGTGCTATTGGCCTAACTCTCATTCTGAAAGCATAACAACAAATGCCCAATTTGCCTGTGAAAATACGAAGCACTCGTTGCCAAATGTACCAAAATTGATGGCTATGCTGTTCATTCTTTATGCACTGAATTCTGTGGCAACGTCATATATGTAAATGTTTTTAGACTGTGAATGACTTAATCCTGTTCACACAATCCTGCTCTCTGCAAAAACGATCACTGAGATATTGGCAGGCAGTGTCTGCCTTTGAGACAAACTCGTGATTAACTCTGTTCACTTCTCACCTGGGAAAGAGAGAAACTGTGATGAGTAGAAACACTCCCCCCATTACCTCTGGAGTATTCTACATCATTAAGAGGTCACCTGTTAGTAAGTGTTTTGGTCCTTTTTTCTTCAACCAATTTAATATGAAGCAAATCTTTCCTGAGCTTAGTCAAGCTAAGTGCAACACATTCTGAAACTGCTGTGATCCCTTACTTCTGTGATTATGAAAATAGCGTGAGCCTACCAGTCTTTACCAACAACATGATAAGCAGTTAGAATATCCAGTAGGCCAACACACTTCCAGACATATCCTTCACTACATTTCCCCAACCTCAGAGCAATCTATTGTAAATAAGATTATTCCGAGAATCTGAATTACTCCTACCATGCTATCATGTCTTTTATATTAACTTGTTCAATATGCATTACTATATCTTCTTTGTAAAGAATCTAAATATTTGTTACACTAGTGGCTACTGTCAAAAGGCTAGCCAGGCCACAGTGACTTAATTTTCAATGAGGACTTGCAAACAGGTTTTGATATTTTTTTTAAAAGAAAATGCATTGTTTGTAATATCATGATCCTTTCATTTTAGACAAATATCGATGTGGTTGTGCTTACATTACTTTTTCAGTTCCCGTTTGAATTATTTCACCCTTTAAAAAATAATTTCTATTTAAAGCATAAGCACACCAGAAGTTGTTTCAGTCCATTAAAATGAGTAAACCTTAGTTTTTGTTTTCAGATTAACTTAGCTGTGCCTGCTGACTTCAATCAAGCACAGTGCTGTGCACTTCAAGCTCTTCAGCACATTTCTAAAGTCAGGCACTGCCCTGGCTCCTGCTGCTGCTCCTGAGTAGCTCCTGCAACTCCTGGAATGTTTTTGTTATCCTCAACCACAGCAGACAACAGCTGTGCCGTCTCACAGGACTTATTAGCAGCTGTGAAATGCTACTGTCCTAAGTAGCAACATTTGTTGGTGCCTGTTGACATGTGATTGCTATCACAATGAAATGGCTGCAAAGGCTTCAGTCACATTTGCTAAAACTCACTCTTTGTGAGGTACTGAATTCACCACACTCACAAAACTTAGTCTAAAGGGAGGTGAGGAGCCATAGACAGTGAGTAATTTCACCAGCATTGCAGTAAAAGGAAATTAATGCCATATAAACATATATGAAGGTATGAATTATGACCAATTAAAGTGTGAAATAAATTCAAGGATGTTATCAGACTCCCACTTGAATCCCAGGGAGTATGGTGAGCCAAGGTGTCTGGCAGCTAATCAGTCCTGGGGATGTGGCATAGGAAGCATCATCATTAAACAGGTGCATACATTTTTCAATACACCCTGGAGCCACATATTACTGAACATCTGTAGAAAGATGGAATATACATTCCAATAAGTCACTTTATGGGTATAAAGCTGTCTTGTGGGTTGTAGAAATACTATAGCAGTATTTCAAATCTGAAGGAGATTGAGACACGAAACATTAACACTGAAAAATAATCAAAGTCCACAGTTAACATCAGACTCAACGATGAAAGACTAAAAGCTTTTGGTCAAAGATCATGCACAAGGCAGAGAAGCCCACTTTTCATCACTTCTACTTCACAGAGTGAGTACTAAAAGTCCTACAGAAGTAATTAGATGGACAGAGAGAAGGGGGAAAGAAAGGAAGAGAGATAAAAAGATAAAGAAAGGGAGGAAGAAGGGAGGAAGGCAAGAATGAGAAGAGTAAATGAGAAAGAGTGTGTGGGGAGCATTGACAGAGAAATAGTCAATAAATATATATTTAGAAAATTCCCAGCATTGCTAATCTTTACCGAAGGGAAAACAACAACTACGAGTAGATACGACTTCGTGTCCATTATTAGAATGTCTATTATAAAAAGAAAAGAACACAGGGAGAGAAAGAATATAAAGAAGGAGATTGTGGGAAAGAAAGATAGAAAACTAGTTTTAGCAAGGAAGGAGGAGAGAGGGCCAAAAGACATCCAGATTGGAAATGTAGGAATTTTGCATCTTCATAAAGGTGATATTATAGCATGTTTAGTAACACTAAGTTTTTAACTAACACATTCACAACTAGTGGGACATGAAATCAACACCCGCCCCCCCCCCAAAAAGTCATCTCCATTTTCTAGGAAAGGAAATGAAAAACTGGTTCATTTATAAAGACTGCAATCCATGGCTCCAGAGAAGCTAGACAATGAGGAGAACTCTAACAGGGACACATGAATCACCCTGGGAAGGAGAATTAGATGAGATCTCCTGGGAATAAAGAGGTAGGTAAAGGAGAGGACTTGGGGGATGGGAACATGAGGGAACAGGATGTGAAGGGGGTAAGGGATGACGAAGAGGGAGAGCAAGGAAAGAAATACCTTGATAGAGAAAGCCACTAAGTGTTATGTGTAAGGTATTCCCGCCAGTCTGGTCCCACCACCTTGCCAGCCCCAAATAATACACAGAGACTCTGTATTTGATATAAATGCTGTTGCCCAGTTACTTGTTCCTTATTGGCTAGCTCTGTCTTAATTATTAACCCATTTCTGTTAATCTAAGTACTTCCATGTGGTCTCATCTTACCGGAGAGAGGGTCTGGCGCTCTTCTCTCTCCATCTTCCACCTTGGATCTCCTCCCTACTCCTTCTTCTCTCCTCCTTGTCTCCTAGTCCCACCTATCTTGCTTTCCTATTGGCCTACAGTGCTTTATTCATTAACCAATAAGAGAAACATATTTACAGAATGACATCTCCCATCAACTAAGGGGTTGGGGAGAAACCTGGTGCTAGCATATCTCCCAAGAATCCACAAGGATGACCCTACCTAAGATCCCAGCAATAGTGGAGAGGGTGTCCAAACTGGCCTACCCCTATAATCAGATTGATGAATGACCCAACTGCATCTGCATCATCACAGATGCAGAGAGCCACAACCAAACACCAGACCAAACTCTGGGAATCCAGTCCAAGAGAGGGGAGGGGGAATACATAAGTAAGGGAGGTCAAGATCATGATGGAGACATCTACAGAGACAGCTGAACCAAGCTCATGGAAACTCATGAACTCTGGACTGACAGCTATGGAGCCTCCATGGGACCAATCTAGGCCCTCCATATGTGGCATACAGTTGGTTCTACCCCAACTTAATGTGCCAGACTTTCTTGGCCCCCCTTGGGAGTCCTTACCTGTTGGGAGAAGTGGATAAGGGATAGGCTGAAGGGAGGGCAGGGTGGGAGGAGGGTTAGGAGGGAGAACTTTGGCTGGAATGCAAAATGAAATAAAAATGTATAAATAAGAAAAGAAAGGAAGAATGAAAAAATAAATAAACAAGGTATTAAAACAGCAGTATCAGTAGCCAGATTGGAAGATGTGGGGTCCAGGCTATGTTGTTAGCAGCTTCATTGGAGGGTGCAAGGTCTGGGCTAGATTGAAGTTATTTCTGGTTCAACTTCCTTCTTTATTAACAAAACTTGGCCTAGGTGCTCCTCTCTGCTGTTTTATAATGTTTATAGTCTCGAGCTCTAGTTGCAGCAAGGAAAACAGTCCTTTGACAACGAAAACTGAAAGTGTGTAACATAGAAACTGACACAGACGGTAATTTGAAATGAAAAGATGATTTGCACAGTAGACATACTTGAAGCCCCTGATTTTATAGAAAAGAGACAGAGTGAAGGGAGGGGGACAACCTTGGTTCCTCAAATCAGGAACAGTGTTCCCCAAAAAGTGGGGTGGGGGAAATATAATGTAAAGAAATAGGCTACTGACATCCTGGCGTGACACCACGCAGCTCTGCTTTATTGCCTTCAGGAGGACAAGTAGGAGTGAGTAGAGGGAACAGTGACAGCAACAGTGGTATGAGCAGCTGTCTTTCTGGGTTAGGAAGCAGGAATGTGATCATGGAGCTTCGCTGTCCATCAGTGAGTCTGTAGATACACCGCGACACTACTACCTACCCCAGGATATGAGAGCTCAAACCTGTAGAGCTGTTCCTCGGAGATCAGAAAAGGGAAGGGATGTCAGAGAAGGCAAGAATGACTTTGAGAAAAGCCCATGACTGAGGACAGAGAACAAACAGAGAATGTGATGGAAGTGACTCCATTACATTTAAAAGGGAAGAGAGGGACTCAGAAGGGAAGGCTCCTGGTACAAGCAGACTAGGAAGGAGCTCACGGAAGCCTCTACTTGCTGGTTCAGAGCTTTCAACTTGACGGTACTTTTCAAAACAATTTCTGGGAGAGATAGCTAGCAGGAAGTTGAAGGTCTTTAAGGAAGTTGCTGATCTTTAAGGAAAAAACTAAATGTGTTTTATAGAGATGTTATGAGCATTTCCCACCAGCCTGGTCCCACATCCACGTCAGCCCCAAAATAAAACACACAGACACTGTATTAGATATAAAGCTGTTGGTCTCATACTAGTGTTTCTTATTGGTTAGCTCTGACTTAAACATTAACCCATATTATCAATCTAAGTGTTTCCATGTGCTCTTATCTTACCAGAGAAAAAGTCTGGACCTGTTCTCTCACATCCTACATCTTGACTTTTCTCTACTACATCTCCCAGAATCCTCCTTGTCTCCTAGTCCCACCTATCTTGCTTTCCTATTGGCCAGCAAGGCTTTATTCATTATCAAATAACATATTTACAGAATGACATCTCCCATCATCTCCTTTTTTCTGTCTAAAATAAAATTTAGAGATTTGCACAGTAGACATACTTTTAACTTTAGCACAGTAAAATATATAACAAAACAATTATCAAATAAGAACTATAGTTAACAATATTTAGTCCATTAACATTTAGTAAGATTTTTAAAAAAATATTCCATCATTTGTCCTATCTTTGTGAGTCTAAGTCTTATATGTAACTTATCTTTAATCCTAACTAAGGAAAGTATAACCATAACTATCTGTCTTCAACTTCATCAAAGATCACAGAAGGATAGTATATAAACTCTAGAATTAATAGAGACAACTAGCCTGGTCAGTCACCTGAAGTTATTTTGTAAATTGGCACATCCATCTTTGGCCCATAGGCCATAGTGTGTCTGGCAAACTCCTCAGCAAAGCAGGAAACTTTAAACTGTCCACCTGTATTGGCAGTTTTCTCACCTAAGCCTATGTAAATTTTTAATCACACCGTAAAAAACCTTTTAGGTCTTACTTCATCTGACTCTGTCTTTACTGTATATCTCTGCCCTATTTTTTGTAGCTACAAGTCTTGTATCTGCTGAACAACATTGATAAAATTAAAGCAGTAACTATTTTAGGCAGCTGTCCTACACACAATTCAATTGTTAGCAGGACCTCTTAAAAGAGCCCTGTGGCTTTTTGCTGCTTATACCAAGTCAGGAAACCTCCTTTAAAGGAGCCGGGTGAGTCTCTGCTTGTCTCTAGTAAAACAGAGCCTGCAGGAGAAAAGTGCTGCTATCAAGAAGCTTCGCTTGTCTAAGATCTTTGTTTCTAAAATCCCTTTTTAAGCTTTTGTCAAGTTTTAAGTGGAAGTTCTTAGTGCCCACATTGCAGGCACCATTTTGTTATGAGTACTTTCCCTGCCAGCCTGGACCCACATCCAAGTCATCCCCAAAATAACACACAGAGATGCTGTATTATATATAAAGCTGTTGGCCTGTTACTAGTGTTTCTTATTGGCTCGTTCTGTCTTAAATATTAACCCATATCTATCAATCTAAGTGTTTCCACATGATCTTATCTTATCAGAGAAAGGGTCTGGACCTCTTCTCTCATATCCTAGATAGAGATATCTTTGAAATCACATATTCATTTAAACTTATAGCATTGCCACATAACCTTTCATAAGTTAGAAGGAAATGTTCACACTGGAGTAAGAGACAACAGGTTCAGAAACCATTTCAAATTGGAACTGTTTGGACACATTAAGTGGATGATATGCACACTAATTGGGCATGCCATTCAACCTGGGATATGTAGGAAGACATATTCTAGAGGAACCCTCAACTGTGGTGAGTCTTCTAGAAAAACATCTAGGTAAAGAGAAGAAGGCAAGAAAATCCCAGGCTAAAGGCAACATGGAAAAAACGGTACAGGTGAAATAGGTATACTGCACCTGATCTGGCATCGCTGGACCAGAGTTGTGTGTACACATGTGAATGGATAGTTGCTTTCATTGTTGGTCAGGGTTGAAACAGCATCAAAATGAATTAGAACCATGCGTGATATAAAAATGACAAACAGGGCCTACAAGATGACTCAACAGCAGATGTGTCACCAGGGAAACTATGATTCCCTTTTGATTCTAGTTTCATTAATAAAAAAGATTTTTTTTTTAAAGTTCCTCAGAAGGAAACTTGAGAACAATTTTAACAGAATTTGAGGGAGGAAAACACGGTGTGCAGGCAAGCTGTAAATCTTAACAGGAAGAGACAAAGCCATGCCTTTTCTGAGTGAAGGTTGTAGAGAGGCAGTACGTTCCTTAGTGGAAGTTAGCAAAGGCGCATGGAGGAAGGGACAAGAGCCTTCAGAGAAATGATGTTAGAGGAAATAGGCTTTGGGTTTTTGTTTGTTTGCTTACTCGCTTTTTGTCAGCATGCAGAGAGACGTAAGAGATGGAGATGAGACAGGAGAGAGGAGGGGGAGGGAGGAGGAGAAGAAGTAGAAGAAGAGGAAGAAGTTAAGGTTTTCTGTGTTAGAACTCAGAAAAGTGAGCAGACTGCACAGCAGAGGCTTCATAAGTGTCTGCACTGGTGGAGAAAATGCTTCTGAGACCAGGAAGTATGTTATTTCATTAAATGAGTAGCTTTTCCTCCTATCTCTTTGTCATGGCTTGGGTCAGCCAATCTTCACTATAGTTTCACTGAAATGGGGGCTATTGGGACAGTGGACTCCTGGACAGAAGATTGACAGCCTCAGGGAAATTAGCCATTAAGGATGAAAGCAAAAGTATGCAAGCTTTAATATTTAGAAAAGACCCCGTCTGGAAGCAGAAGTATTCCATTCTTTTGACCCAGAGGCCTAATGAATGGCATTTACAGAATGTTTTTCTTTCTAATTCTACCTGGGAAACTAGATGTGGGATTCAAATTGGTTATCAAGGGTGATATCCATCCTCAATGGCCTCCAAAGCTACAAATCCCTGTCTAATTACCTAAGATGAAAGCTTGCAATGCAAGCCTGAGAGCCTGGGTTCAGTCTCAATGGAAGAAGGAGAGAAACAGCTCCCCTAAATTGTCCTTTGACATCCTCCCACATGTATGTGCAACACACACACACACACACACACACACACACACACACACCATACATGTGCACACACAATAATACACTTTTTTTTTTTTAAATGAATGGTAATGTTGGCTGACGAAAAAGAAAGTACATTTAATAAACTTTAGAGTTGTGGCAAGGTTCTCAGGACTTGGTAATTCATTGAGAAGTAGATATAAAGAGGGGAAAGTCAACGAGGCCTCCTCTTTCAACTTGGAACCTGAGCATGAACAGGTTACAATGCATCTAAGTCAAACAGTGAAGAGGAACAAGATGTGGGAAAAAAAATAGATAAAATAAAACAAAGGACCAGATGAATCTGGAGAAAGACAAAGAACTGCCATCAGTCCACAGGTGAATTCTGAATAGACACACGTGTCACCAGTTTAGGCAACCGGCAAGTATATTTGCAGAGAATGCATAAAGGATCAAAGAAGGGATCATGCCAGATTTTCAACCTGAAAAGTGTTTGAAAATACATTATTTTAAAGCACTCTACCCCAAACAAGAAACAAAATCTACTTTCAAGGATAGTATTTACAGAATAAGGTAAACAATAAAACACTTGGAATGGACATACTGAGATTAAAAAAAAAAAAAAAAAAAAAAACAGAATAAGAAAACTCTGCCCATTGTACAAGCTTAGTATTTCTGAGTAACTATTTTAGGGATTGGTATAAGGACCAGACTATATTCCACCCTTACCTGTGAGTATCTAGGAAGCAAGACATTTACTGCTATTTTTATGTATGTTCACCTCCAACCAACAATGCAATCCCTTCCATCTCTACACCACAATTATCCAGAAATTGGGATTTTCAAGTGGTTGTATCACTAGTAAATAAGAAATAGCTTATCCATCACAGTAATAAAAGGTGTAAACCCAACCTGAGTAATAACTAGCATATTTCCTGTCAATAAACTCTAAACCATCTCTCTTACTCTGCTGTGACTTTAAGGAGATAATTATTTCAGCTTACACACTCTGTCACTGGAGGAAGCCAGGGCAGGATCTCATGCAGGAACACAGAGGTAGGAATTGAAGCTCAGAGACCATAGAGTAATATTACCTTTTGTATTGCTCTCCACATACCATTCAACTACCTTTCTTATAGCTCTCAGGCCCACCATCCTAGGGATGGAATGGCCTCCAGTTGGCTAGGACCCTCTACGTCAGTTTACAACAGGGAAATAGCATTCACACACACACACACACACACACACACACACACACACACACACACACACACAGGATGCCTCCAGGCCATCTGAGAGAGACTTTCAACTGACAGTTGGAAAGGTACATCTCTTGACAAATATACCAAGCTGACAAACAAGCTGAGCCGTCACGGGTTCAGTCCGTCAAAATCAGAGAACACACAACTGAGTTTGTCCAGGGCAGATGCTCTGTAGTGAGTAGAAATGGACTCAGAAATAGAGAACACAGCCTAGCACTGCAGGCAGGTCCAGACCAGCAGTCTAGAACCAGAAGCTTATCCCCATTCCCTAAACCCTGAAGGCCCCACAGCCTTCGTAATACCACCAGAAGCTTCAAGGCAATTGTTCAATGTATGAGTCTGATGAGGGACATTTCAGGGGTTCAATGATCACATGACCATTTCATTCTACAGCCTATCCAGAGAGGAACTGGTGGAGAGCTAACCTACCTATTAGCTGTTAACTCTTTCAGATGTCTATGGAAATACTTAGCACATCTGTCAATTCCAGGGACTGAATAAATTGACTTAAATCCTGGCTTTAGCAGCAAGAAAATGTAGGTCATAGCTCAGCAATATGATTGTTAACGTGTTTTATCAACGTGATATAAAGTTTGCATTTGAGAGTGGTGGCTCATGTCTATAATCCCAACACTTCAGAGGCTGGGATCAAGGGGTCAAAGTCAGCCATTAATACATAGTAATGAATTCTAGGCCAACCTGGGCTATGGAATGAGCCTTATCTAAAAAACTAAAACACAGAACATCAAAGATGAGTTTGTATTTAATTAGAGGTCCTCCTTGGCACATCATGGGTCACATTCTAATAACCCATCATAAACTGAAAGTATCATAAATAAATGAACTAGTTGATCACATGTCACAGTTTAGCAGCATACTGTAGAATGTTGGTTGTTGACTTCTGAGAGGCTGTGGTCTAGCAGGGGCCACATCCTCCACTGCTATTCAACTTCAATAAGAAGCATCCTGCTGCTTATCACCAGCCTAGGAAAAATGCAAAACTCCAAGTATGGCTTCTATTGGGCACACATTCCTTTCCCTCTATAATAAAACCTCTACACTCAAAAATCTTTTGAAGAGTACTTACGGCAATAGCCAGACCAATAATAAACACTATCTCTTCCATAATATTTACAAATTTTAACAGCAAGCATGAAGGATGAGCTTAGTGTGAGGCCTTATGTGTTTCTGGTCGTTTTCCTGCCTCTGTGCTGTGTCACTCACAGGTCGGATCTCGATCTGGTAAAAATAACGACCGTGTTCTTTTGTACTCATTGTTTCCCCTGGAAGACATAGAAATAGCCTTTGGAGTTCCCACGCGGCAGAAGGACAAGATCTTTGGAGTTCACTAATCAAAAGTCACAAAACAACATGGTCCCCAAGCTAGATTCAGACCAAGGGTCACGATCTACTCTGAGTCACAGCAGCCCATTTCTTCTGAGTCACAATCTCTGGAAAGTCTGGTTTAACCTTGATAACCAAAGTGTTCAGAGAGTTACACAGTTATTTAGATATAGTAAAAGGGGTTGGCATGTAAGATAGCAGAGTTGAAAGCAGTGATAAGGAAAAAATAAGAAGAAGAACATGTTTCAAATATGCATGACCTTAAGTTAGATTCATGGCGTTGAAAATAAAATAGAGAGAATGGTGTGTCGTAGTCAAGAGCACTGCAACAGACATTAGCCCAGACACTCTGGACTAAAATCCCAGGCTGGAGCTTATCAACTTGGTGTCTTAGTGTCAACATCTTAAAAATGCAGATTATTATTCCTACCTACATCACAGCGTTCACTTGAAGATTAAACGAACAACTTGCCCATCGTTACATAAACCAATGAAAAGTGGAAAGTATGGAATGGGAGCTCTGTTTTTGTTACATCCACACATCCATATATTAAGTAGTCAAATTTGGCAAAATTTGGTCTATTTCAATATTTGAAAATAAGCCAAATTCTTTCATTTGTATGAAAACAAAACATTGTCCTTTTCACGTTACTACAGTTTCTGAGGAGAAAAAAATATTGTATAGTCTACAAAATTCTTCACTACCTTTGATTTTTTTTTTCAGTTAATCAAATGCACTACATTCTTCTAATATATTAGTCCTATTAAACGGAACAAATTAGAACTGGTTTTTAAGTATTTTGTTATTTAACTATTGCCATTTCAGGCATACAAGCTTGCAACACTGTCAACCAATATCAATAAAATCGTGGCTATAAGCAAAAGATCGTATAGTTTTTCGTAATATGTGAATTTAATATCTTGCTATATCAGATATGCGTCATTAAATATATTTGCATATAAAAGTAAACGCTGATTTAATGTGGTGGAGAATGTGCTTAATGGAACAAAACTTTATTTCCATAAATATTCTAAATGTTTCATAAGAGAACAATTAAATTCTACTCCATATGTAATCTTAGCACTCAGCTTTACTTTCTCACTCTAACTGGGTTGTCCTTGAAACAAAGGAACCTCAGTGAAATTGCAAAATCTGAAGTCTGCTTCACCTCAGACTTCAGGAGCCAGCACTGTGCAGTAAATCCAACACAGCATGTTCCCTTCTAGGACTTCATAAACTGCATGTTTTGAAGCACAAATTGAGGGAACAGGCTAATGTCTGAGAGAAGGGGCCGCCCAAGTGATAGAGATTGGCCCATCAGGTTTGGAAAGGAAGCAGCTGCTTGGTGGCAATAGCAATACTAACCCATTTGCTGTGCTACTAAAGGAAGGGGTGTTTTTTTCTTTTCAGAAATCCTGATTTCATTTAGTGACAGAGTTTAGTAAACTTCAGTTCATGCTAAGATCTCCAAAGAACAGGAAGAGTCCAAATTTCTGCCATTGAGGTTTGCAGAAGCCTGGTGACATTAATAGGATCCAGATCCCCTGGCCAAACAACTGTGATCTTCCTTATCCACTGTCCCACAAGATGAGTTTGTTGATGCTTTTCATGTCCTCAGTGGTTCCCTCCTCCCCGTCTCTGATCTGCAGCAGGGAAGGGGAAAGGAAAATGAGAGTAGAAGCCTCCAGAAATTAGAGTTCTGATTTAGCATCAGCAGGGATTTGTCAGTAGATAAAACTGAGAGCTACCAACTGCAAACATAACTAACACTATTCGCTGCGACTGTTGAATGGAGACCTTGACTGGAAACACAGAAGCCAGGAGTCTCTAATGGAAACGTGGGAACAGCAACATATTAAGAGAAAATAATAATAATAATAATAATAATAATAATAATAATAATAATAGTACTTACACACAAAATAAGCATTCCAGAAACAAAAGAGTCATGGTGAGGCGTGGAAGAACTAAAAATTAATACAGTAATTTTTAAACTGAAAAATTTTGACACAGGTTTTTGGACACTTGGGCTGTAAGTGTTGAAACAGGGATATCCTGCAGTTATAGAATTGATATGACAATTTCATTGCTAAGAAAGTCTAATTTTGCAAGATTATATGCAATTTAGGTATATTTCTGACTTTTGTCTTTTACTCACAATTTAATTTTGAGTCATATATTTTTCTCAAAAAATAAGTTTTTCTTTGGGGTTGCATGTGTGACCCAGGAATCACCCTCATGATATTGTACATTGTAATGGCCTATTTGGGATATTCATTTGTTTCCAAAAGATTACCCCTAAGAATAATTCTAAGAATAATTTGTTCCTGAAGATAGTTTTAGAGTAAATCCCAGAAAAACTGAGAGGTAAAGTTTCTACTTCAGTACTTGTGAATGTTGTCCATTGACACAAAATACAGAATGTTCAAAGTTCAATGTCTCTCAAATTACAAGGGCACAAAAAATAAAAATAAAAATAAAAAGCTTCTTCATACTTGGGACACTCTGCAGTTTATCGATTTCCTCGTGATATGGCAGTAAATTTTTAGCCAATTAAAAAGAAATAAAAAGCTACAGCTCCTCAGTTAGGCCAGTTGCACTTCAAGTGTTCAACACAGCAACAATAACTGGTTAGAGACTAGTGTGTTCTGACATATATACACATAAATCATTTCTATCTTTGTAAGAAAAAAATTCTGGGACATCACTTGTAAGTCGGAACAGTTCTGAGAATGATATTTTTAGAAGAAAAAATAATTCCAATAAGAAGAAAAGCATGCTTTTTTTGGCCATTATTTTCAAAGAGTTTTCTGAACAATATTTTTGAAGTGTATATTTCTCATATTTAAACTGAACAACCTGTCTTATCCATATGTCTTCTCCATTGTATGTGTCAAAGTAAATTAAGTGATTAATTGATTGTAGAGTGATACATTAGTAAAACATAAGAAACATTGAATTTCAAAATTGCAATAAAAATAAGATTTTTTTCAGTCAGAATATTCTAAAACATAGATTAAACATATATATATACATATATACATGTATATATATATATATGAAACTGCCAGTATTAATTTAAAATTAATAAAACAGAAAAAAACAATTAATTTGCTTGGTTACTTTATTTCTAAAAATGCCTGCATTAGATTGTATCATTTGTTTAAAAAAGACTAATCCTTACAATGTTTTTACACAAAAACAGCCCAACATAAACTAACCAATTTGATTTCTTAAAAATGAAATTTTTATATATACATAATAACATCAGTTCATCAACCCTCAGAGTTTCATGAATGGCATCAAAGATTTCAATTTTTACTCTTAAAAGTTGTTGGATCTAATGTCTCTTAAATCAATCCTCGTTCAAAAAGCTGTCTGTAAAAGTATTTTCATGCAGGGAAATATAATCAGAAGTTTCCCAGATACTGTTCCCAGATACTTCGTTGAGCATGGCTGGCAGAAGTTAAAGCAATGGTCAGTGCAAATGCATGAGAGCCTACTCCGATGCATGTAACTCAGCACCTTTGTCCCATTAGAGTAGAAAGGGACAGATTGCTTACTGCTTTCAGATGTGAGACTTTAATGGACTAGGATGGGTTTCTTTGGTATGACACCAGCCTGTCTATTTTATTCACTTTGTAATTAAAAATTTATTATTCTTTTGTTTCTGCAAACATTTTGTGATGTTTCTTCCTTTAAAAAAAAAAATATTCCATTTGTTGCACTATGTAGGAAGTAGTTCATTAATACCCACACAGTTCCTAGAATTAGCCCATTCTGTCATGACTCAACTTCTTTTAAAAGTACTTCTCTAAGGAAATTAAGGGATACAGCTGTACAGGCTTATGTCAGTTTGGGTTAGAGCCTTCATCAACTGAGGACTTCACAGCACTCATCTGATGAGAGCAGAACACGTGGAACTTTCAAGTTGCCTTAAATGTAAAATCAGTTTTAATGCACGTATATGATTTCACTTCTGTTTAAACCATTAATTAACTATACGTTCAAGCTATGCAAGTAGCAAATAATGGTAACAGGAAACAAGTGTTGAACGTTCCCATGATCTGAATACATATATGGACAGGTCTCATAATGTATACCAGTTCTACAAAAGCCTAGCGGGACCTGACAGGGTTGCCGCCACGTTCAGAGTTTGTTATACCTAAATTACATTTCTTAAAGTACACTATGTGAATGCTTAGAATATAGCAAATTAGAATGGACTAGTGAATTCAGGCAAAGCAGCCTCCCTTCGTGCAGGATGGAAAGAAATCCGACAGACTTTTTTTTTTTTTTTTTAATCTACCCTGGAGGTGATCTGTGACATGTTCATGTTAGACCAACTCTGAGAAGGTGGCATAGAGAGAGGAAAGAAGGAAAAGAGAGAGGAAGAGTGGGGAGTGGGGACATACTTTTATATGAATTGCCAATGGAATAAATAGGATGGCCTGATGAGAATAACCATTTCTTCTTCTCCTTTTTTTTCTTTTCTTTTCTTTTCTTTTCTTTCTTTCTTTCTTTCTTTTTCTTTTCTTTTTTTTTTTGTATAGCAGTAAATAGAATTTTTGTGGAGTCACTAGACTTACTTTGAAATTTAGACTTGAAAAATTGAAAAATCTACATTCCAAAGGTTCTCACTGAGAGCTGCAATGCCCCCTTGAGATGTTGGGGCATCTTCAATGACCATCCTTGCTATCAAACCCAGAAGCCATCCATTTATAAAAGTTAAATTTATTCCCACATAAAGAGCATGAACGCAAGTCCATAGGATATAAACACTCGTGACTAGAATTGTTCAATGACTAGTACAGAAAATGAGAACATAATAGGAAATGCTGTATTTAGTGAGAATATGACAATGTCATAGAATGATTTTGAGTTGTCTGTCTTTTCTGGGTCCAGTCACGGCTGCAAGAAGTGCGATTGAAGTCGGAAAGACATAGCTGTGTCTAGACACACTGAAGCTTCACTGCGACTCTGACAACAGATTGATGGGTGCACTGAGCTTGGTACTTAACCCAACTCAGCACCAATATGAGTTCACAAATAAGACACTGTGTGTCCATTTGTGCATACGTGTGTGCGCACCTGTGTCTGTTCCTGAAGAGGCCAGAGGGTGACACCGGGCTCTCGCTCGGTGATTTCCTACCTTATTTTTGGAGACAGAATCTCTTACTGAACCATGACCCAGACCTTTAAGCCAGACTTGCTGGTGTGGACCGCCACACCTTTCTGGAGGAAAAAATATGTGTGAAGTCCTGATCAAATAATTGCTTTGGTTGTGCCTCAAACAAGCCGAAATCCACCTGCCTCTGCCTCCTAAGTGCTGGGATTAAAGGTCGTGTGCCGCCACACCCAGCCAAATAACTTTGACATATTTATCCAGTCAACTCTTTGTCTAACATATCCAAAACTCGCAGGAAGCCATTAGCAATAGTCTTTAATAGCCAATTATAAATTACACGGCTGTGATAGAGGAGTGCCACTTATCTCAAATTTTTCACGTACAACCCCTGACTCTCTGACTGTCTTCAAGGGGGGCAAAATGGGTTTGAGCCCTAAGAAGTATTTTGTTTCTTCACCTCAATAAAGATAATGTGAACTCTTCACTTGCACACACCTTACAAAAAGAACAATGACTTCACAGAGTATTAGTTTTTCACACTCCTGTAATTACTACGATGTCTAGGTGCTGAAAGGGACTTGTGATATGAGGAAGGGCTTCCCCACAAGGCTGTTCTCGTGCTTTTCATTATCACACACAGTTAGTTCATCAGCAACAGGTCAGCCTCGGGAAATATCACCCTGGAAAGGAAACTACTGAAGGATAGAGAGCATTTTCGGTACTGAGGTATTAATTAACCAAACCAAAGCAAAGTTTGATATATTCATCTATGAAATATGCTGCCCTAAATGCTAATGAATTTAAAGGTGATAATTTATTCATCTCACATTATCAACCCTACATGGTAATGTATCAAGAACAGAAAAGGGAAATGCCTGCTCTTCACATACACTTTAGACACATATACACCTGTGTGACTTAATACACAGGACATTTACTTTTATCGTAAAAAAAAACATGCTAAAATACCAAATGGCTATTGTTTAAAAGTGTCAAGAGCTAAAACATCAAACACAGTATGTAATCTGGATGGTGAATTACACAGGCAAAAGGCTAGGGAAAAAGAAAATTTTAAGAACTATTTGGGTTAGCAGCTTTCTGGCTTTATTTTACCTTTCAGCACTAACAAGAATTTAAATGTAAGGAAAGCAATTCATATAGCTGAGGAAGAGGATTTGTTACGAAATCACCAATTTTATGTATTTTTAATATGTCTTTATTTCCACTAAAATGGCCTGGGCTATTTGACCTCTTGTGTTGTTAATACAATTAATAATGAATTATAATTAAAATTATAATAATGAATTAATAATGAATGGGGCACTTTAGAGTAGTTTGCTTGGCCTTTCTATTGTATGCAGGCTGTTACACACATTATTCATGCTTGGGGTGTGTCTTCCCATCTTTTGAATTGTGTAGGATAGGACAGACATAGCAAACTGGTTTTCAAAGTCTTCAACATGCCATGTCTAACTGATAAACAGCTAGTGCAGAGGCAAATGCCAAGGATGCCAATGCAGTTTCCTTAATTAGACACTAGACATCTAACCATGGCAAGTCCTATTGTAATCAAATAAGCTCAGACATTATCAAAGTCCAGTGCTATTATTGAAGAATTTTAAATAACTTGTAATGGAAAATATTAAAATTTAAATAACATATGTGGGAAAATGTGGCTGATAATATAAACACAATAAGACTGTTCGTTTTAGCATATTTTTTTACAGCTTACTTAGAATAAAAGTCTTGCATGTATTAGGATCAGATACTAATTTGCAGCTCATTGTCACAATATGCTAACAAGTACTCCTATTATGCAATAGGCAACATTGTCTTCTTTCCAGTTTGGGGATCTGTTTTTTTTTTTTTTTATTTGTTCCAAACGTCATCACTTAACTTATCTTGAACCAGGCTTCCTATTAAAAAAATGTAAATTAGGTAACAGTTACTAGTGCTACAAAAACAACATCGGGATGAGCCTGGCAGTAATTTGTCGGTGATATGAACAATACTGTATTGTTTTGGTTTAGGAGTTATCTTGGTTTTCAATCAGGCACAGAGGGACAACTAGTCCTTGTAAGTAACCACCGTGTGTTTGTTTGTTTGTTTGTTTGTTTTGTGTGGGGATTTCCCCCCCTTATTTGATCACAGAGACACATATGAAACCTGTCCCATGCCAAGAGCCATAAAAACAAGGCTTGCTTTAGCCGGTGAAATTTTCATCTCATTTTATTATGTTGTCAATGAGTTGCTGAGATTTGCTTGGCTTGTTAACATGATAGCCGACAGATGAAAAGAAATAAAAACTACTGGCCTGTGAAAGGCAAATCAAAGAGCCAGGCAGAAGAACCGCTCAGATTACTCAGGTGAGCCCTCTGTGCCTAGCCCTTGACCCAGCTAATGGTCGGAATGCCCAAGGTTCCGTTTCGATGATCCACGTGCTAAAACACGGTATTCAAATGTCTGCCAAAATGGCTGAGAATTTGCCTTTTCTTTGTAAGCTCTCCACACAATAAACAAAAGGCCGGTATCTGATACTAACTAAACAGGGAAGGAACAGAGTAACAATGGGTGGATGTATTCGAGACACTCCTAACATGACGTTGGAATAGCTTCAGGGTCTGTCAATCTCTGTCCCACATCTTTAGTCGCCCTTGATATAAACCCGCTGCCTTCCCCGAAAATACTAGTTTTTATAAACTTTAGCAATACAAGTTTCCTCAACACAGAGTAATGAATTGAATAAATTGTCAATGAGAAATTTGTAGCTTTTTTAAAAGAGTGAAATTTCAGAAAAAGGGTACAATATTCTAAAGAAATATTTCCTGTACAAAAATGATGATTGTGTCTAAACAGCATTGACTTCTATAACTGTTACTGTCTTTTCTCTTTCTCACAAAATCTGAGTACTGGGCATTGAAGCATGTTTACCAAAAGCCAATAAAACAATGCACCTGTGTTGTTATCACTCTTTTTCTCACATATGCTGTTTTACATTTAAGTTTGTAATTCTCTTGATTTGAAAAATTTTAGCTTTTTATATCAAGTTTACTCTGAAAGTTAATGATAGTAATATGTAGTCATCAAATTTTAACATTCAATTATGTATTAAATGGCATTCATGATGTTTAGGCTAAGAAAACCAGATGTGAAAAACCAAGTCATGATTGGTACGGCCATCTGCATTATAAAGCCACTATTGTTTGATGGCTCTGCATCTCCAGTAGGATTGGATTGTCCATTTTCCTAGCACATTACGAGGAAAATAAATAAACATGATTAATATGTAGATATGAGCTTATCAAATTTTAGAGACAATATACTAAATAAGATAAATCTCATATTTTTTAAAAAAGTAATTTTGAAAAGTAGCAGTAAGGTCCACTTTCTGGTTCACTAGCCATCATGCATTGTATCTTTGATCCAACTTAAGAAACTGTTTCAGAATTTGAGTAAATAAAAATATATCCATATGCAAAACTATTGACTATGTCCTACTTTGTACTACAAAGGCAAATGGTTCACAATCTTGATATTTAAATGTTTTTTAAAAATTTATTTATTTTTATTTTATGTGTAAGTATTTTACCTGTGTATATGTGCATGCACTATGCACATGCCTGAACCAAAAAAAAAAAAAAAAAAAAAAACAGAGGCCAGAAGAGGGAATTGGGATTATAAACTATTGTGTGGATGCTGGGAATTGAAACCGGTCCTCTACACAAATAGTAAGAGCCTTTGACTATTGAACCATCTCTCCAGTCCCAACTTCAAATTTTAAATAACTGATAAAGACCTGAAAGTATTTGTGAAAGTGGCATTATAAATTAGGGAAATAATATGGTGCTAATTGAGAGGTCACAGATTCAATCCAAATGCCACTAAGCACAGGAGTCTCCTCTCCTTTATTGAAAGCAATAAATAATAAGAAAGTAGACACCTCTCCGTGTATCTGCTTGTATGACTCCAGTCAGACTCTCTTGTGAGGTGTTATGGAATGTAAGTGGTTGCTCTGAAAAGGGGAGCTCTCTGTGGAGCACAGGTCACACTCCAGACCTCACTCTGGAGTGTCCTGCCAGATGTGACAGAAGAGAGCGACCATTAGCTCCTGGTAAGAGAGCCCAAATATGTGAAGTCTAGTGGGTAGGACTCCAAAGGAAAATATCTCCTTAGGGAACAGGCAGGTCTTCAAAAATTTGAGGCAGGATTATCATTGGGATTATATTAAAACTACAATTAACTTTCAGAAAAGTGAAATATGTATATAATATACATGTATTTGTATCACATATATTATTTATCAGACAAGAGTTTTTCTACAGATTAAAGACTTCACAATCTAAAATCACCTGAGAAAGGACAATCAATCAAGGATAGTCTAGATCAGATTGGCCTGGAAAGATGGCTATAGGGGGATTATCTTTTTTACATTAAGTGGTTGCTGGAGTTTCTTTCCAGACTGGACCCACAACCGATTTGCCCACAATAAACACAGGACACTGTTTTAATTATAAAACAGCCGGCCGATGGATAGGGCTTCTTACTTGCTAGCTCTCTCTAAATTATTAACCCTTACCTACTAATTTATGTATTTCTACATGGCCTTATCTTAGCAGATGAATGCCTGGCATGTCCTGTCTTCCCCATGGCATCTCTTAGTGGCCTCTCCCTGCCTTCCCCTCCATAGCCTTCTTCTGGTTGCTAGCCTCACCAGTGCTTTCTGCCTGACTATTGGCCAATCAGTGTTTTATTTATGAACCAATAAGAGAAGCATCTATACAGAAAGACATCCCCCATCATTAATTAATGTGAGAAGACCCAGATAGTGGATGGCACTAATTCCTAGGCAGGAGTATTGAAGAGTTTGTGAATAGAGAAAGTGAGATGATCGCAAACATAACTGCACTCATTTCTCTCTTCTCTTAGATGTGAATATTATTTGACTAGCTGCTTTAAGTTCTCTCACTGACCTTCACACAACTGTGGACTATAACCCGAAACTGCACTGTAAGTTAAAATAAACCCTTTCTCCCATAAGTTGATTTTTTTCCCCCAGGGTTTTTTGTAACAGTAGCATAAACAAACGAACACACAAAAACCTAAGTCTCCATCTAAGCAGCAAGATAGTATAGAAATATTTGATTCTGGAGGTTTCCTTCCTTGGTAGCTATATTATGTTAGGCAACTAAGAAAATATTTCTGAGACCCTATTTCCTGTTTTGTATCTAGAAGGGGGTAGTGATAAATGAACAGCACCTAGCATGACCTCAGTGAGTTCAGTACTCTGGTAAAAATGTGCTATTATTTTAACTACGGCAACCCTTGTGTGAAGATTGGTCTGGATGGGAGTAGGATCGTAGAGAAGAGTTTTAACAGCTCCAGTGAAGCATGAGTAAGATTTCAGGCACCCACTATCCATATACAAACACAGTTCCTAGCCTAGTCAAACTCAACAGACAACACTGACATCACAGGAGTTCCCACTGGATGAAGTGATGGTGTTCTACCACATTTTTTTCTCTCATTAAAACTCATGTATACAATAAAGTAAAATTTAATCAGCTGTTCCCCACTAGGGATGTTAGATTTTTACATCCCAATGACTTGACTTGAGTTCAGTGACTTGCTGTGACTAGTGAAAGACTCTACTTGGAACTTCCACAACTGTCATAAGCATATTCTGTCCAAAGACAGAAAGAACTCAACTCAGACAAGAGCTTAACACTAAAGCCCACTAAGTTAGATGAACCCCAACTGATTTCTAGATATTCAGAGGACAAAACTCCCACATTTTGCCTTCCTGGGGAAAATACACACTACAGCCGCATGGAAAGAAAGGATTCTACCTCGGATGGTGATTTCCAGATTGCCATTCTTCGTTCGCCCCTGTTGCCTCCATCTCTCTCTTCTCAAAGACACTGGAGTATTACTCTACTGTCAGGGAGCTGGGAAGTAGTTTGTTTAAGCACTACAAAGTGGGGACATTTCCTCATAGTTCCCACCTTGTTAACAAGCGTGTAAGGTCTTTGTCTGGCTCACCCCTTTCCAATTTCATCACGCATGACTCAATACCATAACCTTTTAGAATTGAAGCAATTTAAATCAAACATGTAATTTATTAAAATTTGGCTTTTCTTGGGCTAACAATTTTCTTAAGAGACAGAGTGTTTTTAAATGACATAACACCAACTTGGAAGGCATAAATTACATAATTTAATATCATCTTATAATAAGTACCAATGACTAGATATGAGAAATGCACTTTTATCTGCATTGTGTATTTTTTTCTTCACATGTATTTTCTTCCATGTACATGCCATATATTTATGAGGGGTATTACTACACAACAAGTCAGTTACAGTAATTATTTAACAAGTTGGATAAAACTACAAAATTTGAATAGCAACATTTCAAGGCTTTGTATAAAAGCAACTAAATAACAGATAAGTAAAATATCAAGGGGCTGGAGAAATGGCTCAATAGTTATGAGCACTTGATGTTCTTGCAGAGAACCAGAATTTTGTTTTCAGCATCCACATGCTACACATGCATATACACAAACAATAGTAAAGTTGTATGTAAAGAATATCTATCAAATATTTGACTTTTAAAGGAAATTATAAAATATAACATAAAGGCAAATAAAAGTCAATATAAATCCTAAGGAAAACCATGGCAATTACTAATAATTTAGGTTTACTTGACAAAAAAAATAAACCAGCAACACCTTAAATGATATAACTTCACTTATTGTATAAGTTTTCAAAATTACAATTCTCATGATTTCTAAACACAGTTCATTCAAAAGTTTATTGTAAAGATGTCATTTATGCTGGGCACTTTATTTAGAGCTTTAAAATATGCAGGTATTTTATGAGTTTTCATCTTTTAAATTGCTATGATTTTGAAGTCTGGACATATTTCTATTTTGGCTTTTTATGGAAAATTAGGAGGAAATCAGGAATCTCATACTCTTTTTCTAATGATTGTTTTACATCCTTGAAGCATTCCAAGTGGCTACACAGTGATAATCTTCAGTGTCTGTTTTGCATTGCTAACAGAGTTACACTTTTGGAACAATAAAAGATAACCCCATTTTCAGGTTTAATATTTTAAGATTTCCTCTAAACTAATTTCCCCTTTAAACTAATTCAAAAACCTTTAGTCTATTAATTCAAGCCAAGTGTGCTATCATTCCACCTAGTTTCACAATCCCCGGCTGTACTAGTTTATCATCAATAAAGCCTTCATCCAACAGTCAAAACCATTTCAAAATGGAATGATGTAGGTTTGAGAACAGTTGTTGAACATTTCTTAAATTATCATTAATTCATTGATCTATTTTAGTTTTGAGAAAACTGCTAAATGCCATGCCACAAGACTTCCCCGAAATCTCCTTCTTTGTAAAAAGCTATGCTGTGATTTTAGATCATATAAATCTATTTCAAAAGCTTCTTCAAAGATGATGTTTTATTTGACAGTTGAATGAAATCCAGATTAGTCTTGAGCTTGCAATGGTCTTTTTCCTTAGCCTTCAAATGCTGGGATTGCATGATGAGCACCACACCCAATTGCATACACAGTTCTAAAAATACTCTATTTTTCTTACTCTTACATTTGTTAGAAAATAAAATACCTTACCCCAATCAGAATGGCCATCATGAAGAAATCTGACAACAGATTTTGAGAGGATTTCAAGTAAGAGAAATTTTATTCTCTGTTGGCTGAGTTGTAAATAGAATCTTTTTGGAAAACAGTTTGGAGAGTCCTCAAAAAGCAAAAACTATAATTATATTATGACCTAACTATTTCAGTTCTGGACCTACACCCATAAGACTTAATACCCTACCACAGAGTTATGTGCACTTCCATAGTAGCTGTTGCCTTATTCATTACATCAAGAAATAGAACCAACCTCGATGTCCATCAGCCATTTTGTGGATAAGATAAAATTTGGTACCCAAATAAAATTGAAAACTATTCAGCTCTAAATAAAAATGAAACCACAAAAATTGCAGGAAAACTGAGAGAGTTGGGAGGTATAATACTAAGTGAGGTCACACAATCTCCTTCATATGGATACGTATTCTGTTGTTGAGAGAGGGTTATGTTGAGATAAATATACCTGTGGGTACAATATAATTGGAGTAATGGAAACATATACAAATTATTTCAGAGAGAATATCTCCAAGGCTTTTATGATTCTCCTGTTCATACTGGATTCTTCTTCAGAAAGTCTCAATGATCTTGATTTTTTTTTTGTTGTTGTTGTTGTTTGTTTGTTTTTGTTGTTGTTGTTTTGTTTTTCTTTTTTACAACTATCTTAGAATAAGCTCACCAATTATACTTACAAAGATGCCATGTTAATGGAATATCAAACTATATTACTGGATGAACTCCTTACTTTCTCAAAATCCTTGCTGGTTATAACTTGTAACAGTATACACTTAAGTGACTTTGAAGTCATACCCTTGTGTTGGTCTCTAATAGAAAGGGTCCATTCTCTGCATAGTATTGCAAAAACTCCTGACTTTTCTTTCTGACTTCTTATCCCGCTGTAGAAACACATTGGTTCCTTAATGACAGATACAGACGGTGTCCATCTGCTATCCATCTTCAACTCTAAAAACAGAGGCATAAAGATGCCTGAAATACTAGACTTGTAAAATCAGATGCAATCTAGCAGGTCAAGGAAAATGTCATTTGATCCATGATTACATTTTTCTGCATTCTTGATCTTACATTACATGCAAAAATAAGGATAACTATGTTCTAAATATAAATTTTAATACAAAGTATGCATTCTTGTCCTAGTTCAAGCCATCTAAAAATAACAAAAAATATTATGAACCAATCTTCCACATATGGTTCATCTCACATCTGCCTTGATAAACACAAACATTCCAAATGTTTTCTAGACTTTGGTCTTAACACACTAGTTCTTTGGAAAAGAATAGTTCATGTTTTTCTGAATTGAATATAGTTAAACTCACAAGGAAAATGTTATCAGACACTGAGTTTTAGATTTTAAAAAAATTACATCGATTTTTAAGCACAGAAGCTATGGTCACATTTATGATTGAAATCCTGTTTATTTCTTAATCATCCTCAGCAACTACATCGTGACACTGCCCTCCACAGATACTATGAAGATGTATGTAAGGCTTCAAAAGCAAAGTAGGTATTCCCATGGGAAATGGTAACTACAAAGATAAATCATTCAGTTAATAAGATGAATGGGCCTAACCTTTCAGGAAACATAGACATACACTTGAAATAAATATTTCCATGAAGACTACATAAGAAGCAAAATACCAATAGAAATAATTTTAATAAGGTTAATGATAATGTTTTGAATAAATTTTTGAAGGCAATAATAAATACACTATTTTTTTTCATAGATGTAAAAATTTTAAATTTCAGATTCTTATCTATTTCATCAAGGAAGTATATACAATGGTGTTGCTGTGTTTAGGTCCATGTGTTTGCCTGTGTGTTGTATGCATTTAGATTCAAAATGTATAAAAGTTATTCTTTCACCCAATATTTCCATGTCAAACATATTTGAAGATCACATTTGGTCTTAGGTCATTTTGTCATTTTCTAGAATGGTATAGTTTGTTTTCTTATTTTCCAGTGCTCTCCTCAAGTACTTATGAAGTGGAAGTAAGGAAGTAAACTGCTTAAAATATATAAAAGCTTATCCTTGAAAGTTTTATAATTGAGTGAGTTACACAAAAATCCACTTGCATCTTATTTAATTTTCCCTAAAAAATTGATTCTGTTTTTACTTAAGTGGTATTTTTACAAGTTAAACTTAGCTCATTAACATTATAAATATAGAATACCACATCGCACAAGCTATTGTATAAATATCAGAATGCTTTCTAATATAAGATGCTTAAGGAACTACCTAACCACCTAGATTTGTTTTTTCAATAAACTATCTATATTTCTGAAATTCTATTTGTGGACACTAGAAATACAAGAATGAAAGAAAGCTAGAATTACATACCTGAGCAACCCTGTAACAGTTGAATAAGAAGATAATGTAAACTCCAAATGTTGCTTTTCTGCAGTCTAGACGGTTGAGACACATTGGTTAGATCCATTGTCAACCCTTTGTAATGAAGACTCTAAGTTCCTGAGAGTGATATAATAGTTTCAAAGCCAACCCACAAAGATACCCAGTGCATTTGCTTGCTCGTGTTATTAAGGCAAGTGTGTAAAGGTCAGGCATGAAACAGTTTTCTGAGGGAAGACTGGAGAGGGTTTATGTAAATAGTTTACTATAGCCTGTAGCTCCTTGCATCTCCTTTGTGCTTAGAAGAAAATAGTTATCAAACAGCCACTGAAAAATGAAATAAAAAAAGAAAGACTAGTTTCTTTATGAAACACATATCAATGTATTTTGAAAACAGTACTGCCTGTGCTGTCTTTAAGACATTTAACTAATTCTAGCACTTGAAAAAAAAAAAATCTAAATCAGGGCAAACAAGATGATATAGTGCGTAGAATCACCTGCTACCTACCCTAAGGACCTGATCCCTGGTACTCAAATGGTGGAAGGACAGAACTGAATCCTGCAAGTTTTCCTCTTCCTTACATGGGCACACTATTGCATAAACACCCTCCACTCCAACACATACAGTGTCTTAAAAATCTAAATCATCCAAAAGATACTGTCTCTGTATCTTCCTCTTTGGAGTATTAACTATTGGAAACAATGAAAAGTTAACTATCCACTTACATTTGGGAGAAAATGATCTTCAAAGTCTATCAGATTGTAAACATTCTATAATAAAACCAAACCAATGAAGCATTGTGAGGAATACATTAAATAAATAATATGTGACAAAATGCAAACGTAGAATTGGCATTCTATATACTCTAGCATAGGTAGATTTTTCTATTTTTTCAGTTTGCTTTCCTGTATCTGAGAGGATTTTATTTTAATTCATTGTTGAGAATTAAAACCCATCTACAAATATTTCTTACATGCAATGATTTATTACATTGTAAAAATGATAATTTTATTTGTGGACCAATAACACCCCATGAATTGAAATTAATGAACATTGTACTGAGAGGCTAAAAAGGAATTCTATTCTGAGCTATGGTTTTATGAAAAGAAAGGTTGAATAAACAAACAGGAAGAGGTAGAGAGAGAGAAAAGGAACATGAAAAATAATAGGAAGACAGATACAGAACAAAAATTTTTATAGCTTAGTTTTATGAAGTAATAAATATACATGCTGGTAGAGCATAACATGAAGAAAAGAGAATAAGAATGCTAGATATTATGGCATGAAAAAGACTGAATGCATATAAAAGATGCTGGTTATAAAAGACAATAGAAAACTAATTGTTTTTCTTTTTTTCCGAGACTGGGTTTCTCTGTGTAGCCTTGGCTGTACTGGAACTCACTCTGTAGACCAGGCTAGCGTCCAACTCACATAGAACTCTCTGCCTCCTGAGTGATGGGATTAAAGGCATGCACCACCACAGCCTAGCTCTAATTTTGCCATGAGGTTTGTTTTTATTGAGGGGGGTTGTTTATAGATAAGGGCATAAAATACATTTGATACTTAAAATGTGACATTTAACATGAAGCTCCACAGCTTTCACTCTGAATGCCCATTCTAATTGTATAGAAATTCTTGAGTTGTGTAGACTTTTGTGTCTGATGAATTTTAGTGTGGAATGTGTTTATTTATTTACAGTGGGTTTTTTTTCTTATTATTATAAAGCCTATATAATTTTTAAGTAACTAATATATATGTAGTAGGTCCTTATAAATATTAGCTGTTGCTCACTCATCTAAAAATGATTGTAATTAGATGAAACATCAGAATAAGCACTATTTATAAAAAAGAAAAAAAAGCAATAATAAAGAGGAAACGTAAATACACACACACACACACACACACACACACACACACACACACACGGTCAGAGGAAGGTTTTGTGCCAGTAGAAGTGGGAGCAGTGTGCTCTGGAAGTATTTGATCATGTGGCTCCTGCGTCTGTCGGAAGCTGACCTTTGTCAACGGACAGGGCCTTCCAACAGCTGATGGTTCCCCTTTATGTGAATCAACAATCATGATAGATACTCCACTAAGGGGATGGCAAGGGCTAAAGAGTTAAACTATTTCAAAGCCTGAAACAATGTCTAAGAAAAGTAACAAGCAGTAAGTGTTGGTGCTATTCTTAACTTTCAAATGCAAACTTCTGCTTTGTAATAAAAGATAAGAAAATTGCCACACAGCCAACAAATGAACACGTCTACCTCTGTGTTCCCAATACCACAATATTGTTCAATCTCTCTGTATTTAAAGAGGACAGGAAAATAAAGCCGGAACTTGATGCAGACAAAACATCTACTCCCCAGTGTGTATTTAACTGTAACAGCTAAAAATGTCTCTATGTTTAATGTAACTTCTGTGTCCCAAAGATACTCCTAGAACCTCTTGATGGTATTAAAAGTGGAGCTGGAGAGCCCAAGTGTGGTGAGCCTGCTCTTCATGCAAAGTGTTGTCTGAGGGCTGAAATGCCATCCATCAACTATAGTTTTTAGAAGAAAAGGGAGGCAGATGCCATGGAAGACCCTGGGCAATTCTGCCTGTCCAAGAAGTGTCCTAATAAGGGATTTCTGATTCTTTTAAATGAAAATGTAGTTAATGTCTTGAACATTGCAAAAAGCTTCCCAAATAATTTAAAATTGTCATTTGGCTCAAACCATAAATGTATTCACTGAAAGCAAATATGCAATGGTTGGCAATTTATCCATGCAGGTCAGTGAGACATTACCTGCCTTGGTAAGAGTAAGCCAGCTGGCCCTCCACTTCGAACATGCAAATGAACAGACAAACATACAAACAAATGGCTGGAAAGCTTTGTGCAGACTTCAACTGTTCCCTAACCCAGAAACCTCTCCTTCTGTCAAAGGCATTCATGTACTCTAGAACCATGAAGTCATTTCCACGGTGTAGGTACTCAAGGGAAATTCCTCTTACTTCGGGAATCACTTAATGATGTTTAGGCTACTTCCACCAGCCAGCTCTGCTATGCCAGGACAAAACTACGCTGCCTCAGAAGCTGGAAACTGCCAGCATTTAAAATCTACCAGTCAGAAGTGGTTAAATCCATGCTGAGAGAGTTTTACCATCTGTAAAACTTTTCCCCTCACCACTACGTACTCATGGAAAGAAAGTTGTGTGTGTGTGTGTGTGTGTGTGTGTGTGTGTGTGTGTGTGTGTGTGTGTGTGTGTGTTTGTGTTCAAAGGCAGATGAAAATGAACTTTCAAATTAAATACCCTCAGAAACAAATTTACCCACTTGAGCTTTGCCACTGCCTGAGGCAGCTAAAAACCATAACAGGATGTTTTTTTTAAGGAGTGGTCAGTTTACCTTACTGTCTCATTGGAGAGAACCACCACCCACCTGGGAGGTCACTGCCTTGCTCCAGAGGAAGAGCAATTAAGATTCAATTTAGGTCACTTAAATCTCCAAGTTCAAAAGTCCTTCCAAAACTCTAATAGTTCTCAGGGCTGTTTGACAGCTGTTATGTACAACTTCTAATTTTTTTCCATGTCCTTCAAAATTGCCTCCACCCTATAAAGTGCTCTTTTGTCGTCTTCTTAAGAATAATCTAGAGCTAGTGTTTCATTTGAGGAGATGCTGTGTTGGGGCTTAGCAACGCTCCTGGTGTGGCATTTAACCAACTGGGTGCTTTGAACTAGAAAAGAAGGCTGCTCTTCTCTTTCTGGAACACAAGATCTCCCAAAGCACAGGAGGGGCTTCTCTGAAATCCCCTTACCTGACTAAATTCTTCAGAAGCTTCGGGTGGACGAGCCTCCTCTCTTTAATCTCCTCAAATAGAAACAGTGCCCACAAAGCAGACCAAAAGTGAAACGCCACACCAAGTCTCCGGTAACCTTTGTCCCGACTCCCTGTCTGTTCTTTGCACTCATTCGTCTCCACTAAAAATCATTTACCAAAATTGCCTCTGGCCTTTACTTTCTTTTTGCTTATGAAGAAGGATGTACACACTTTTCAGTCCCCATGGGTTAATGAGTACCCCATGTACTTGAGATACTAAACTTTAGTATCTCGTCTCCTGTTGGTTAGTCCATTGTCAGTTTGTAACAACTCTTTGGGGGAAGAGAAAGAAAAGGTTTTTCTCCACAGTTTAAAAACAACAAGAGCCTTCAGTTCTGCACAGTGGTCAATATACCTGCTACCTGCCATGCCTGGTCTGAATTCAACACACAGGACCCCCATGGTGGAAGTAGAGACCTGACTCCTGCTTGTGCACCATGGGATGTGTGAGAGTGCGTGCACACACACACACACACATCATACTCACACACACACTCATGACATGAAGTAAGTAGATAATAAGTAAATGTACAAATGTATAAATGAATAAATTCTAAAGTTATAAACAACAACAATCAAATATTTTTAAAGCCCCTAAAATTTAGGATTTCATTATATTTTTCATAATTGGAGATTTACTTTAAGATAGAAAAATAGATACTTCTCAATGAGAGTAATAATAAATAGAGTAATTATCGTATTAAAGTAGTCAAGATTTTGAACTTTAGGCTGTGGTATGTATGTTTCAGGAAGTTGCCTGCAAAATCTACTAGGCTAGATAGAGCTTTGGAACACGGTTCTGGTGTTTCTTGCCTGGGATGCAGCTATCTGCAAAACTGGTAGTTGTGACAGAATGTGATCACGAGCAGTTGTAGAAAGTTATTAGAAACATATATTCTAAGGTAATGGGAGACTGGAGAAGTGAATGATATCAAAACATGCTGAGAAAAGCTGGGAGCAGAAGAGATGGTCTTCACCAGGGAAGAGGCACACACGGACTGTCCAGTGTTGATGGCCAGCCCTGAAGACATACACACAGATAGCATTACATGGACTGAGCAGGTTATATTTAGGAACATAAATGTACATATATGTACATGTGTATCTATATGTATGTGTATATCTAGATGTATATACATACCTGCATGCAATACAATTAGTATAAAAAAAGGTCATGAGTTTGAAGGAGAGTGGGAAGGTTTGGAGGGAGAAAAAAAGGAAAAAAAGAGGGAAGAAATTTAGTGATTCAATTATAATCTTAAAAAAAAAAAAAAAAAAAAGGAAGCCAGCATCTTTTACAGCGTGAAGCTGTAGTCAACTCAGGCAGCAGCAGACTAGCTAGAAATGTATTCAAACATCCTGTAAATAAGGGACTAAATTAAACTAGGCTGAAAAAAAGTAATTTAAAAACAAGTAAATAATGAAAAACGTCACAATAGCTTTTCAGAAACTAAAAGGCAAGGCAGTTTCCAGCAGCGGTTGTATCTCTACTGCCCATAGGCTCATCAGCACAGGAGAAGTCTCACTGTTGAGCAGACCTCACCCCAGCGCTGGCTTGTGTAGATGCAAGGATGACCCATCCCCCAGCCAAAAAGCCAAGCCAGACATAACGTTTGAATAAATGCTGAGGAAACACATCAGAAGCACAAGGAAATCCGAATTCAGCTTGCTTGCTCTCGGGTAACTCCAAGCAAGCTACTGAAACACCACAAATAAAAAGAAAACAGTGATTGCTAGGATCTTTATAGTGATGTGTGTGGATCCTAATGTCTACAAAGGACGCTAAGGCCCTGTCCTCAGCTGGGTGCCGTGGGGCAGAGGTGAAACTTTAAAACCCTTCCTTCCTCTCCTTTTCCCCTCCCCCCACCTCTTTCCTTTTCTTTCTTCATCTAATCCTGGTCCATAAACCTTGGGGAGAGGAGGGTCTATGAGGAGAGATGGCTCATCAGTTAAGAGTGCTTACTGCTCATGCGAAAGACCCAAGTTTGGTTCCCTTCTGGTCCACTAGGGATCCATGTGAACACAGGGCGCACAGACACATTAGCAGGCAAAACAACAAAGAACTAGTAGCAACCGAGGAATGCCGAGAGTAGGTGAAATACTCCTGCCCCGGGGAGAGAACACCAACAGAAAATGATCAGACCTGAAAAACAGGCATACAAGTAACGCCACGCAGAGTGAACAGGTTCCATCTAGGAAAATGTATGTATGTATGTATGTATGTATGTATGTATGTATGTAATGTATATACAAGTATGCATTTAACAACAGTTAATGAAAATTTGAAATAAATTTGAAAAAGAGCAGAGGATGGTATATATCTTATAATCTCAAAAATTTAAAAAAAAAAAGTAGTAAAAAAGCAAATTCGACCTCTGTAACAAAGATCTTGTCCCAGTAATAAATAAATGGGCAAAGTATCTCAACCAAAATATTCAAAGATAAAAACTAAACAAGAATGGGAATGACTGTACTGCTTAGATACAAAAACTTCCAATTTTTGGTGGCCCTGAATGTTAAACTTACCAGGCAAAAGTTACAACTGAAATTTTATGAATAGACCCCAGCCAGACAGCTGGGGAACCAGCATAGGACGGAACGTGGGTGACAGTTCGGAGGCCTGCAGTCTATGGGGCCTCTTGCGGTGGATCAGTATTTATCCCTAGTGCACGAATGGACGTTGGGAACCCAATCCTCCATGGAGGGGAGGGATGCTCTCTCAGCCTAGACACATGGGGAGGGCCTAGGCCCTGCTCCAATTGGTATGACAGACTGTGAAGATCCCCATGGAAGGCCTCACCCTCCCTGGGAGTGGGACAGTGTGTGTGTGTGTGTGTGTGTGTGTGTGTGTGTGTGTGTGTGTGTGTGTGTGTGTGTGGGCTGTCCATGGGGAACTGGGGGGATGAAAGGGAGAAGGAACTGGGATTGATATGTAAACTAAGATGGTTTCTAATTTAAATTTTAAAAGGGCAAATGTATGTCATTTGCAGAAAAATGAGTGGACTGTAGATCATGTTAAATGAAATAAACATACTCAGAAATTTTATAAATGCATTCAGACAAAAATTAGGGTAAAAATATTAAGACAAATGTGGTGGCAACGATGAGAAAGATCAAGAGAAATATGTGGAAGTGTGGTTTTTTGTTTTTGGGGTTTTTTGTTTTTGTTTTTGTTTTTTGAAGGTCATAGTTTAATATTATGGCTTCATGTAGTTTGGGTTTTCTTGAAAGTTTTCTGTGCTGAAAATTTGTAGTTGTTGGAGCCTCCCAAAGTCTGTTTAGTAGACAATGCTTAGCTCATCAAAGGTGCTGGCTTCCATGAAAGTGGGAGTGAGTTACTAGAAAAAGATCCACCCTAGCCCCTGGTTATCTCAGTCTTCCCTCTTATCATGTGATATTTTTGTACACGCCTTTGCCATTGTGTTGTTGTCTGCACTGAAGCCCTCAGCAGGGGCCAAACAGGTGAGGCCACCTGCAACTGGACCTTTAGTTTCCAAAACTGCCAACAAAATAAGTTTGTTTTCTTTACAAAGTACCCAACATCAAGTACTCTGTTTTGACAACAGAAAATAGACTAGTACATTTAGTAATGCAACAATCTGCTTGATGGGATCCAAGAACACAGATGAAGCAGTGGAAGAAGGATGAAGTTAGCATCATAAAATCCATAAACATACAGGATAGAGAAGACAGCAAGTGAAACAAAAATTCACAAACTACAAAGCAGAATGAAATGTAGCAAAGGACTATAGTATAACTCCCATGAGACTTACCTCAGAAACAATGAAGGCCAAGGAACAAAGTAGTGTGTTGAAAAAGACAAAAGAAGAAAACTGCAAATTCTTTACCCCCAAACCACAATTTTTCAACAAGAAACAATCTGTTTAATCCTCTAGAAGTAGACAGTAGGGCAAATCAACAGGAGAAAAAAAAGGGAGGGGGTTTCCTGAAATAATACTAAATATGACTAGAAATAAATATCAAACACACACCTTTTATATTTTTCAATCTGTTTCTTTTAATGAAAATATTGTTGCTCAACATTTTTATGCTTTAAACAACACTAAGTGTAATATACAAAAGATAATAGCAGGAATAAAGGAAAACTAAATGGAAAAACACTAGAGTAAAAGTGATGTAATTTTGATAAAGCTAAGTTGATAATACCAAAATTTGTCTTTAGATAATAAAAATTCATGTTGCAACATCTAGTACAGGAGAGAGTACTTCAAGAATATAGTTTGCTCAGGGCTCAGCGGTCCACCCACCATCGCTCACTTGTGGCACTCCGGTCAGTTAGTGATTTCTGCATTAACTGACTGCCATCTGCTACAAAATGCTCCTCTGATGAAGGCTTGGTGTGGCATTGATCTATGTGTATAAATAAAATAAATGTTAAGAAAGGCAACACGGCCATTTAGCAAAATAGCATTCAAACATGCCACTCAAGCGCCTTCGACAACCACAGGCTCCTGTGAAGTTTACTTCTGCCTTCTGTAGGCTTTTGAGGTAGAAACCATTTACCAGACTTACACTACAAATGTCTCTGCCCACTGAGCCATCTAGCAAGCCCTCAAAGCATGCATGCTTTTAAATTATTTCTTCTTACTCTTTGAGAGTATAATTACCTAATTTTCCCCTTTCTCCCTCCAAACCCTTCCATGTATCCTTCCTTGCTCTTTGTCAAATGTATGGCCCTCTTTTTTTTTTTCATTAATATATAAGTTATATAATCCTAAACACTGAGGTACACCTGCTCATTAAGTATACGTTTATCTGTATGTGTGTTTTCAGGGATGATGCCGTGGCATTGGATAATCGATTGGTGTGCTCTTCTGTGGGAAAGACTATTTCTCCAGTTCTCAGCAACTTCTATTTGCCTGTAGTTCTTTGTGTAGGGCCAAGGTTTTTTCCCTCATCCACACCAGCATGTCCTGGGTTTTTCCCTCATCCACATCAGCATGTCCATTTTTGTTCTTTCTTTTTCTCTCATATATTATATCCCCACCACATTTTCCTCTTCCTCGTCTCCTTCCAGTCCCCCCACTGCTTACATTCCCCCCCAATCCACTCCTCCTTCATTTCCATTCAGAAAAGGGAAGGCCTCCTAGGAATATCGAGCAAATATGTCATAAGAAGTTACAGTGAGACTAGAGACATCCTCTCAATGTCAATGGATTGCTGGATGAGGCAACCCAGTAGGAGGAAAGGGGTCCCAAAGGCAGAAAAAAGAGTCAGCGACAGCCCATATTCCCGCTTTTAGGAGTTCCACAAGAACATTAAGCTACACAACCATAACATATATGTAGAGGTACTATGTCAGACCAATTCAGTCTCTGATTGTCCCTTCAATCTCTGCAAACCCCTATGAGCCCTGGTGAGTTGATTCTGTGAGTCGTGTTCTAGTGGTGTCCTTGATCCCTCTGGCTCCTACAAACCTTACTTTCTTTCTTCCATGGGATTTTCCAAGTTCCACTTATGGATCTCTGCATCTGCTTTCATCAGTTGTTGAATGAAGGCTCTCTGGAGATGATTATGGTAGGCTCAGGTCTATGAGTATAGCAGAGTAACATTAGGAATCATTTCATTAACTTGTTTTGTTTTGTTGCTTGCTTGCTTGCTTGCTTTTACCAGTAGTGTTTGGCTCTATCCAAGGTGTCTGTGCTATCCATACCCAGCCTCTGTTTCCTAGCCCTCCAGGCAGTGTCATGTGTGGACTCCCTCTCATGGAGTAGCCAGAAACTGGAAACATCCTAGATGTCCATCAGCTGAAGAATGGATAAAGAAAACATGGCACATTTATACAAAGAAGTATTAGTATTTATTTTAGTGACATCATGAAATTTGCAACCAAATGGATAGAACTAGAAAAAAAAAAAAAAATCATCCGAGACAGCCCAGACTCAGAAAGACAAGCATAGTGTGTGCTCACTCCTAAGTGGATATTACCTGTAAAGTAAAGGATGACCATGCTACAATCCATAGACCCAGAGAGGCTGAGTAACAAGGAGGGCTCAAGGACACATGGATTTCCCTGGGAAGGGGAAATAAAATAGATATGGTGGGTGCACTGGGGGCAGGTGGAAATGGCAACAGGGGGAGATCCTGATGCAGGGCCCAGGGGATGAAGGAAAACAGTACTGGGAGAAAGGACTGGATTTGTGGGACACAAACCATTCAGAGATGAAGTGGAAGCCTAATGTAATGGAAGCCTAATGTAATGGAAACTTCTTGGAATCTACGAGGATATCCCTAGCGGAAGACTGGTAGTAATGGGGGATACGGAGCTGACCGACCATCTTCTGTGACCAGAAAAGGCTTCCACCAGAGGGGCTGGGACACCAACCCAGTCACAAAAGCTTCATATATAATTTGTCCTGCATACAAGATGTATTGGAGTAAAGGTAGAGCAGAGCTGGAGGGAGTGGTCAATTATTGCTGCTCTAATTCAGAGAATTTGTCGGTAGTCGCCTTGGTAAGACTTCATAGGTGTAGCTTCTAACTCCCTAAGAGTCACACTGTCACTGTACACTCCTGTCCCTCTGGCTCCTACTCTGTTTCCACCCTCTCTTCAGGGCAACTGAAGTCATGGATATTGGAAGAGAAGCTATAGCTGCCACTTCTTTGCTAAACCAGCATAATTCTAGCTATGTTTTACATATCTATCCTTATGCCCACAAATCACTCTAGTCCTCACTTCACATCTAGGAAACTTCACTTTGCAGCAGACCAAGGCAATTCTAAAAATCGCAACCAATCAAAATGAAGAATTTTGGAACTCAGGGCAGATGCACCCATATACATACAATACAACATAGGACTTGAGGATCATTGTGAAAGCTTGTTTCAAGCCAACATTGATTGAAACAGGCAATACCCTCCATCACATTTTGTATAATATCTGACTAATAGATGTAGGAAGTAATTACTACTGCTTACTTATAAATATTAAGTAATTTCTTTAATATTAGAAATAGAAGCATATCAGTAATACTGATAATAACCAATTAGTTTGAGGATTTATTATGACTCAGGCAAATGAGTGAAGTAGTTGCTCTGTTTTCCCATTTTACTGATGACAAATGTTAATACACAGAGAGACGAAGTAATCTTCCCAAAATTACACAGCTAGCAGGTAAGCAGTGGTAACAAGATTTGAATATAGCTGATAAAGTTTTAGAGACTTAGCCCAGTTATTGTTCTTATCCCATTCTGGCACTGCTAAGGGTCAATGTATGAGTCAGGGTTCTCTTACAGAAACAGAGTCAATGGAATAGACATTGACTTATCAGGGGAAACTTTCTTTTAGGGAATTAATTCACGTGGTGATGAACTCCAAGTAGTCCCTCAATATGCCATTTAAAACTAGACAGTTGGAGATACAATTCAATCAAGTCTTGTCTAAATTCTGAAGAACCAGATATACCACCATCCAAGGATGGCTGATAGCCTTCTCATTATCTGTCCTCTTGAGGGATAGGATGAAGCCTACACAGAATAAGGCAAGCCATTTTTTTTTTTTTTCTCAGTCCACCAATTCAGATGCTGGTCTTTTCCAGAGACCCTCACAGGCAAACCCAGAAGTCATAGTTGATCATCCCTCTGGACATCTCATAATGAAGCCATGTTGGCATTAAATTAAACCAATTCAACCTATTGGTTGAAAGAGCATTCTAGTAATTGTTAGCTACCTCATAGGCCCTAACCGTCTATCAATTAAACTTAGAAGCATCACATCCATCTAAATCAGTATAAATATATTATGATGTTCACTCAAAGGCAAACCTACTTGAAGGCACACTTCTGAGGGTCTCTCCCTGCTAGTAAGTGATATATGACTGTATAGATCACACACACACACAAAAGGAAATTATATGTGAGAAAAAAATAAACCTACCTATATCTTCTAGGATATAATGGAAATGTTTAAACATAATTACATATAACTTTCAAATGTGGACTGTCATACAGAAAGGAAATCAGCACAGTTTGAACAGTTTTATTGCTTTTAGGTTATATGTATACAATATGTTTGTCATCAACATTCCTTTGATAAGTTGAAAAAGGGAACATGAGAATAAAATGACAGCAACATGAATATTTATCTGATTCTATGTTTCACATTATTCTATTTATTTAATGATGCTGTAGACCAAACACAGAGTTTTGCACCTGTTAGGAAAGTACTCTACACTTGAGCTACATTGTCAGTCTCCTAATTTTATTTTAAAGAAGACCAATGATTTTCATTGTATGCTTAAAATACCTTGTCTTAGCAATTATTTAGAACTCCGTCCTTTACACCTTGATATGTCAAATGGCCTTTTAAATTACTCTGTCATTTTTGTTGTAACATTTACTTCAGGTCTTCTGGTATTTTGTTCTAATCTCAGTATTTTTTTTTCTTCTGTACAGAGTTAGACACATTATTTTACTTTTTGTTTGAACTCAACATTTTGTTTCTTTCCACTGTAACTATCTTTTATTCCCTCTGACTATCTGACACACTTTCTACTCAAATGTCTGCATCCCTCTGAGACTTTAACCCGCCTTTACTCCCCCCGCACCACCACCACCACACACAATGTGCATTTGGTCTTTTTATGGCAGAAGAAGATGCTAAGTATTGAAGGCCAGGTTTTGTGCATATTAAACAGGAGCTCCATTGAACACTAATCTCAGCCCTCCCTTTTAGCTTTTTGAAATGCTAGAATCTCTGTAAATATGTTGAACAAATGTTTAAGCTGAATTAACAGATTAGTCAACAGAAACACTACCAAACCAGCTGAACAATACACTTAAAAGTGGATTTAATTTTCCTCATCCTGGAAAATAAGTCCCATAATCTGCTGGTCATTCTTTTTATCGTGATTATTGCTATGATTGTTATTATTATTATTTCTTAGATAAATAAGAAATAAAGGTTTATTTGTAAAAAGAAATCATACTGAAATAACTATTAAAGGGTTATGTTTCAACATATAAAGTAATTTCACCTAAAATGAATTTCAAGAAATAGTAGTGAGCAAAGGAATCAGGACAATAAAATGATAAATATCAGAAAGATGCATCTTATTTGACAGTGTGTTTCCAGAACCCAGAATGGGCTTAGTAGCCTATGTACTATTATAAATACTTGATTGCATATTAATTAAAACAGATATTAACCTTTCTGAGTATCAGTTTTATGTTTAAATACAAGATGTAATAGCAAATTGAAAGATAGAAAAGAAATTAAATCATCCTCTGTTTCTTTTATTTGATAGGGCACGATAAACTTTTTAGAAAAATATGAAGTTACATATATTTACATATTCTAGTTATTTAGAGAAGAAATAATACAATTTTACATGTAAAGAAAAAGTAGACAAATGAATAAATAAAAGTACAGTGATCCTCATAACTCTGAATATATTCACATTCATAGTAAATAGCGGTGGTCCCCTTATGGCAAAGGGAGGCGATTTGAGGAGGGAAAATATCCTCAGAGATGCAATACGAAGGTTACCAACTCCTCTGGAAGTATGTGCAGTGTGTATTGTGGGGTGAGGTTTGTAATGAATCAGTGACATAAGATTCTGAAACCTCAGTCCCTTAAGACTAGAAGTCTACATCTTCAGCAAGACACCAAAGGTGTTGTCTCATAGACTGAGTAAAGAGGTAGGCTATCTCTTTACTCTCAGGTGGAATTGTGCTGATTGCTGGTGATGAAGCCAGAGTGAGCTGCTACCCTGTACTGAACTGCCCTCAAACAGCTTCCACACGTCTTACTCAGTTCTCTTGGGGCCAGTATAGGTCATATGGATAGAGTAGAAGTATGACCATTTTAACTCCTGCTCCAGAAAACTACTTCTCTGAAGTAACAAACAAGAGAACTACAATTGTATGTTTTGTGTGGTCCAGATTACCAATGAAAGCAGAAGCTGTGGGAGGCCCCATAAACCCAGGAAAAGGAATGCATTGTCAACTGCATGGGAGATTCAAGCAAGAGATCCAGAATCTCAGGTTGAAATAGGACTGTTAGCTTTGACTATCTGCTAGATAAGGAAAGGACAAAGCCAGGATGCTTGGGAGAGCTGCCCTACCCTCTACCCCCTTCCCACTGACCTCTGCCACTCCATGTTTTCAGGATAAGCAAAAACCAGCAGAGCGAGATCTTTAAAAAAAATAAATAATAAATAATAATAATAATAATAATAATAAGGATACATACTTGTAAGAATAATGCTACAAAAATAGAATTAAGATACTATGCAATGTTAGGTATAACAAACCACTAAGAATAACAAAATGACGTTGAAATGGATCATAAGAAATTATTTTTATCCCAAAGACTATTTAAAAAATAAATACCTCTGATAAATTGTGTTAAGACTTCCAAATATGCCACAGTTTAAAAGTAATAAACAAATAAATGTATGCAGATTTAAAATAATGCAATTAGTACAAATCAAAATTTGTGAGATGCATCTAAACATTGCTTTGAATGTTTATGGGTTTAAGTCAATACATTTGGGGAAAGGAGCACAATGATGTAGCATTCAACTCTAAATTCAACTCTAAAACTAGAAGGGGTAGACTGATTGAACTCGCAAGCAATCAGAAGAAAGCAGAAGTGAAAATTCATAAATGAGAGTACAAATAATAATTTATTTTGTATGCTTGACCTTTTGAAAGAGTAACAAACACGTTTGAAAACTTTTATTAAAAGATAAATTGATAAGAGCCAATAGATATTGTACATGACAAAGAGAATTTGATTACTGGTGAAAAAAATATGAGGGAATTCTACAACTAACCTCATGTTAATTTTGAACATATACATGGAAAATGAAAAGGGTAGCTCAATTTGTTCCTGCGAGTGTTCATAGCATTTTGGAGAGAGATGGTATTCAAAAGAGAATTAAATGTTAAGTTTGGTGTGAACATTCTAATAGTGTCATATAAAATTTAGATGTATCTTGAGAAAATATCATGACCAAATGAGCTTCCCAAATAATGCAAGGATGATTTTAATTTAGAGTAGTCATTAGTGTAAGATCCATGGGCAGAATAAGATGGAAAAATCCTACAACCTTGTAAAAGTGTGCTATCTAGCATTCAATAAAAGTACTCATTTGTGATTAAAAAAAAAAAAAAAAAAGTTAACCAAGAACAGGAAAACTTAAAGTAAACAGTGCTTTTAATAGTGAAACTTTAGAAGTACTCCCAATAAAGTTAGGAAGGATTCTTTGAGGTACTAATTAGACCCCAAAAAAAAAAAAAAAAAAAAAAAAGTTAAGAAAAGTGGATTTAACGATGAAATAAAGAGGCACTTCCTTTTCTCAGTGGCTCTGTGAATGGCCTTCTACACTTAGCCCATAGGAGGACTTTCTATTGAAGGGAATGGGATTAGTATGAGGTTTAAGTACAAAACAAGCGATGGATTCCTGAGCTTTGTTCGAAGGATTTCCTATGCCCAGTGCTGAAGAGGGGAAAGGGCCCTGTCATCTGTCTGAGGGCCAACTCTTCTTGTTAAAAACCTTATGAACTCTTTGGGTGATCAAACTTTTTGCAATAAGAAGTCGGGCAGGGTAACACAAGTCTCAAACATAAAAGTTCTTCAGTTTTGAAAGATTTCTTATGGTCATTAAATGTTTCAGACAAACACTCGTTATGAACTAATTGGTAGCAAATGTTAATTTGAAGACTTAAGCTGGCTTTGAATTATAGTGGTTTGGTTTCGAGACTTAGAAACCGAAATAATGAGAAGTTGTGTGAGCATCTTCCAATGCTTCAGAATTCCAATCACCAAACCTTATTGTTCCTCAGCTGCAAGCCAGCTCAGAGTGGAGAGACCTGCTAAATGCAGCAGTAGGGAAGCTGAACTCAATTCCTTGTTCCGTGAGGATCATGTCTTTTGATCTGGCTCCTGTCTTTTTTCCATTGTCATCCTCTAGATCTGTTGAGACATGTTGGCAAAATTCTCCTAATGTTTTGAAATCCTGAGGATTAAAGGCAGGCATTTTCTATAGAGATGACGAGCCATTCTTAGGATTCCTTTACCTTTTCCTGTTGTTCTACGGGAACAAAATTTATGGAGCGTGGGGTATGGACTAAGCTAAGTATCTCAACAATTTTCTTCTTATCTAGAAACTCAGATTCTTCGGGCAGCACCATATTTTTCTTCCATAAACTCTTACCTAATAACAGTCTCACCTTTTATCAGCCTTGGGGAAGAAAGCAATCATGGAGGTCTACCAGGGAGGGCTGCAATGGGCTGAAGACTCAAGTGGGTTCTTACACATTGAAACATCATTGGGACATTTTATGTTTTTCTTGAGCCTTCTTTCTGTCTGCTGTTCTGTACTCGTGCTTACTTTCTCCCTGTTTGGGGCTCCTCCTCTTCAAAAGACTATCTTTTTAAAAAGGCTGAGAATATTATGTGTGCTGGGGCTTTCAATTTCAGATTAAAATTGTAGATTGTGATTTTTGAAGAAATGTCATAGATAAATATATTATAAATATACTACATCACATTTAGAGAATCCCATATTAAATTCTGTATATGACACTAAAATTGATTAATTAATTAATTATGAAAATCCCATATCTGAAATACAACTGGTCCCACAAAGGAGTAAATAATGTATAATAATTTCCTCTAGATTTTTGCACTGACATAATCAATTTATATTTGTGAATTTGTCCTTGCATCATGGACCGAATATGATCAGATTTGTTTCTGTGTACTTATCCCTCCAAATCCCTTTTATCCTTTATCCATTTTTTCTTTTTTTATTGTTTCCTTTATTTTAAACTGCTCCGAGAGTTAAAAATCACATGCAGAGAAGAGTGACAAGAAATTTGAAAGTACGGAGACTTGGCAACATATATAAAATGCTAAAAAGTCCAATGACTGTAATGACAAGTGTTGCTGGGGGCCCTTAGATCCACCTAATGTGTGTTAGAGCCTGTTGTGTTAGACTCCCTAGAGAAGGGTCTACTACAGCTGACTGCCAGTTACCTTTCATACCCTGAATTCTGTCTTGTGCTTCCTTATATTTGCAGCTGGGGTTAAAAAATAATCTATTCATGGGTTTCTTTTTTGTCTTGTTTTTGTGTTTTTTAGCACACTTCTATCTAAAGGGGAAAAAATGTAAAACTGAAATGGACAATAAGTCAAAGGAAGTACAGCATTGGCCACTCTATCCATGCACACAGCTACTGATGTTGATTGAACTGACTTGGAGGTGTCAACACCATCACCATCATCATCATCATCATCATTGCCTGTGTTTACTTAGGTTGTATCTTAGCTGTTTCCCAAAGGCCCATGTATCTCATTTTTGACTAGGATGGCAAGATTGGAAGTTGGCAGAACCTCTTAAGAGGTAGGCCCTGTAAGAAAGACATACATAGGCCATTAAAAGAGCTGGCCTTGAGAAGGATCAAAAGTCTGCAGCCCAAGAAATTTTTCTTCTTACCCCAGAGATATGATCAGCTTTCCCTCCCCTTAGCTCTTGCCATGGCATACTGCCTGCACAACCCTAAACCTAAGAACCATTTTGCTCGTGGACAAAACCTCCCAAGTTAAGAGTCAAAATAAACTTTCCCTTCCTTAGCTGAATAATGCCTTGGCATGTGTTGTATCTGCATAGAACTTCTGTCACAGTGCTCTGAGACAGAATATCCCTCATGTTATAGCATAAGCACATATCTTCAATTGCTCCGATATTGAAGAAGCATCTTTTAGCTCCTCCCTCTCCTGTGCGTCGAGACATTTGGCCCTGTGGCCTTTTCTACTTTCTCCATGCACAAAGCCTCAGGAAGAGCTTGACCTCACTTAACTCTAGCTTAGACATGCGTATGACTACCCAGGGCTGTGTGAGCTTATTTGTGGGGACACTCAACACAAGCAGAGGAACCGGAAGGGTGCGGTTTGAGGTACAGCTGTGTTTGTGTTTACTGCCTAGGTAAGTCCCAATCTGAAGGAAAAGTGTTATTTGGGGAAACTGAAAACCCAGTGACCCTTCTTTGCATAGCCTCTACACCTTCATCTGCACAAATTCTCTCCCGCGGGGAATCCTCTCGTGCAGGTCATGTCCTCCTCTGCTTCCTCTCTCGGCCTTCCTTTGTGCTGGTGTCTCCTTGGGAACAAGTGAAAAATTAAGAGAAGCAATCATTTCATTTGGAAACTCTGTAAATAAGTGTGAAATTTCTCCTCCATTTTTTCCCCCCGTAAGCTGGGAACCCACAAATAATTTATTAGAATGTTACCAAACCCCAGTATAGCTCCTCTACCCCACTTATGCTACAAATATTTCATCCATTCTTTCAACAAGTTTACTTGAAAAGTAGTTGCTTTCATAGAATTGACCACAAAAGGCATTCACTAGTCCACGTTATTTGCTAGGAGCCCTGGGAGACCCTGTGATGCCTGCAACCATGGACTGTGCTGAAACCTAGTCAGCATGTTCAATCTGGGCTGTGTATACCTGTGTTAAAGCTTTATTCATCAACGAATAGAGTAAGGCGATCAGCAACCATCAGTAACTGCAAACCAGAACAAGGATGCAATGTGTAGTTATAAGGAGTAGCTACAACTTCTCAGTTGTTTACTTGTGGAATTTTCCATTGAATATTCGCAATCTTAACTTTGCCACGAGTAACTCCAGCCTTGAAAACCGAGGATAAGGTACACATTGTAAATGTTTGTGCAGGAAGGTTACAAGCCATTAGGAAACATTTGGCATATGTGAAGTACCCAATTTTCTTCTGGTTATTTTTTTCCATGGTACTCGTCTGTGTTGAATTTAGCTGCTATTGTGTTCATCAATGATTACTTTTTATAGTCCTCTGGGATTTCTTTCTCTTTACCCTTTGTTAGACTGAATAGTTTGCCATCAACAAATTCTTCCCCTTTGCTGCTCTCATGTTTTTAATATATTGAGATTATTTGATCCCAATTGTCCCCATAGGAGCACCATTATAACATTTTTCCATACTCAGAATTAGTCCTTCGTTCTTTCACTCTTCACTCCTTATTATTTACTAATAAGTATAAAATCTATAACGTGACCTCTACTCTTTACTCTGTTGGCTACCAACCACCATTCAGATATTTCTTTTAAGGAAATTAAAGTTCCCTTTCAACATGACAACAAATTTCCCTCATGAATATTCAGTGGTTTCTATTGCTTGTCCCTCTTAGAGAATCCACCCTTGCAGCTTCCTCCAGCACGCCACGCCGCCACCGTGCTGCCGTCCCTGTTCTTGTCTCCGGGATTAGGCGATCCCTGAGTGATTAACTCTCCGTATGCTTTTAATCTGAAACAAAGCAAGCGATCCATTTGAAACTTAGTTTTCCAGTTGCCAGACTCTGGAAGGGCGTGGCTGTGATGAATGAATGCTATCTGCCCTGCCTTCCGAGGGCTCTTCCCGTACTGCACCGGGCAGGCGGTGCAGACACGACATGCACTGTGATAGACATCTCTGGGTGCCCCGAAGGTCACTATTGTTTGGAACAACTCCATTTTCCTCCTGTAAACAATATAGTCAGAAGCAAGGGAAGCAAACGCACACCGTGAACAGCTCTCGCTATTTTAATTGCTTTGTGGCATTTATGCCCACCCCCCCAGTTTTATTTGCTTTTTTTTTTTTTTTTTCTCTCAGCGTCCCAAGTTTGGTGATGTCTCTCTGACACCAGTAAAGACCCGCTAAGCACCACAATTTGAAATTAAATGGGTCATGTTTACATGCAGCAATTAAGATTTTAAGTTAACACAGAAAGTAGAGACCTCAGCAAGGGGACTGAGTTGTTCTAAATCTGTATGCAAACCTTCACTGTAGGTTGCTCTGTTGTGTTTGTGTGAAATCACCTCATCTACTTGCTAATGCTGGCAGGGTGTATTTGACTCATTTTGCTTTAGTTTTTGTGTTTGCTTGAACGTCTGGTTCTTAATTAGTTAGGCTTCAAGGCCTACATCAATAGTTGTCAAACTTGGCAGGGGATGGGGTCATAGCTTGTGCCCAAGCCAGGTTTGGCCACCAGTTAAAAGAGGAGTATGTATAGTGGGACACAGAAATGAGATTTCTTCAACGTGTAAAGTAGGACTAGAGATCCAAGGACCCTCTCAAGTCCACCTTCCCGCCCTGAAGTAAGATTAAAGTTTAAATAGAGGGGTAAGGATACAAATCTAACCGTCTAAACAGCCTGAGTCCCACGCACCACTGCCCCATCACTGGCTAAGATAGAAGCTCATCCTGTAAAGTGACCTGACAAGTTTTTAGACCCCTGCAAAATCTCTCCAGGAGATAAGCCCCTCCTCTGACTGGTGCTTTTTCTTTCTCTCAGCAGGAGATTCCTGGGGGGGAATCCTCATTTCTTTGGAATCTATTCTTCCAATGGTCTGATAGTCAGATTGAGCGATAAAGGTGTCTCTTTAAGACTATCCTCCTTCCTGCCAGACCAGTTGCATACTGATGTATCAAAATGAAAATCGTATTGTGTGAAGCTAGAATTAGGGAGCATGCCAAGATTCTCAGCTTGCAGAACCAATATGTAATCAAACTGATTGGAAAATGATGAAATCCAGATCCCCCATGATGTTTATTGCCAGACATAAGAACAGCCTCAATGAGTGGGATGTGACTTGCAAAATTGGCCACACCATTTAAATCTTTGTTATTGTTACCATCACTGCTTTGTCTGAGTAAATACTACTAAATTTTAATAGCATAAACACACACACACACAGACACACACACACAATATATATATATATATATAATATATACATCATAATATATATTATATACATAATATATATTATATACATTATATATATATATATATATATATATATATATATATATATATATATATATATAATCCTACAACGCAGAATTTCCTGTGCTGTAGCCGCTCATGATTTCCAAGGGTGCTTTTCTGTTACTGGAACTCACTGCAAGGTCTGACCTTAGAGGCCAGGTCTTGCTATCACTGACAGTGATTTTCCTTACTTGAAAGATACCATTCTTTTCTGATTGATAAAGCCTCCCCTGGATTTAGTTCATAATAGCCTTCTTTTCCTTGAAACAATTCTTCAGTATCACTGCCTCCTTGATATGTTCCTTACAGTACCACTTCCCATCTTTATTGTCTCACTTTTTAAACACAGTCCGTAATCATGACTTTGTACTCACCATTTGTTGTCTATGAGGCTCATTTGAAAACTAAGCACGTGGTCTTTGCTTGAACATTCTCTACTTTTTTTTCTATTTGTGAGCCATTCTCTTCCTTTTTTGTATTATTTGCTGTTTCAACTCCTTTTTCTTTTTTCCCTTCTACTGTAACATAAGCTGTGTCTATACACATGTACTAGTTAATTTTTGTACTTGACCCAAACCTATACATATCTGAGAAGAGGGAATCTCAACTGAGGAATTATATCTAATTACGTGTTGAGAGGTCCAATCCATGAGGAATGTTAGTGATTGACATTGGAGGGACCAGCCCACTGTGTGAGGTACAGCCTCTGGGCAGGTGACATAAGAGGGTGGCTGAACAAGACTTGGAGAGCAAGCCAGTAAGCAGCATTCTTCCACGGTCTGTGATGCAGATTTTGCCTCCGGGTTCTTGTCTAGAGATCCTGCCTGCAAAATTCAAACTGAAGTAAATCCTTACCCCTCAGTTGCATTGGTCATGGTGTTTATTTCAACAACTAAAACCAAAGTAGAAAAACACTTGTGTCTTCTCTTGAATATCTAAAATATATTCCCTTCTTTGTCCAAGCAAAACATGCGTCTTTCTTAGAAACAACAAAAGACATTCCTTACTGGTCATCCTGACATCAGTTTCAAAAGTAGTGTGTGGATAGATAGCCTTCAGAAACACTCGGTATGAATCCGTACTCCTAAATTGTCCTTTGACAAAATAGCCAGAATAGATAATTACCTGGAAATGGAGTTCCTACAGGTGTAATTTAGTACAATGTGTTTGTATCAGGGCAAAGCACCTCCTCTGGACCCTCATGGTTGATGTTCAGGTATATAAGGGCAGTCTGCATAGGGGCACGCACCTACCACACGTGCAGAATACATGTGAACATGAAGTCAGAGATGAGCTGATGCATCTGTAGACAAACGACACCCAAAACCGAAGCTCAGGGGAAGGTAGGGGACAGATCACACCTTACGACCATCAGAAGGAACTAAGCCTAAAACTATCCTGAGCTTGTTTAATGCACACAGTTAATGGTCCTTTGTTAACCAGCTTACAAACTAAATAATAATAGCAATAATTTTTAATCCAATTGTCTCTATCTCCTATGGTTATCAATCACACATTTCTTACCATGAAACATAAAACTTTAATATGGTCTTGGACCTGCATTACCTCCCCCTTTCCCCTCCCCTCACACTTTTTTCTCTTGGTTCTTTTCTTTTATCTATAACACTTCTTTTTCTTGTATGTTCATGCACGATGTCCTTCTGTATCATTGTTCACTTGGGACAGGCTCCAGCCTGTCCACCATGATATGTTAATGCATCTCAACATCTGAATTACCACAGGGCCAGATTAAATCCCTATGTTCCTGCTCATCACTTCACTGTTCAGCCTCCATCAGTGCACCCTACCTACTCATTCATCCATTTAAGGGAAGAGATTTTTAGACTTGTTCATCTGACTCTGCAAGAAGTTAAATGTTATGATTGGTAAATGAGGCCAGAGAGTCTCTTTATTCCTTATTTATTTATTTATTTATTTATTTATTTATTTATTTATTTATTTATTTATTCCTCTCTCTATACATTATGGGGTAGGACTTTTTCCACAGTTTGCTTAATTGTTGTACGGGTTGCTTAAAAAACTATTTCTTTGGAACACCATTCCACCTCCCCACAGCATCACACCCAGCTCCTTTCCCCTTTCCAATCCTTCCTATGTACCCTCTGGCTTTCTCTCAAATGCATGGCTTCTAGTTTTTAAATTGTATATATATATATATATGTATATATATATATATGTGTGTGTGTGTGTGTGTGTGTTTGTGTTATGTGTGTGTGTGTGTGTGTGTGTGTATGTCTATTCCGAAATATATAAATGTAACATGCTTAGTCTATCTGTTACTTGTATGTGTATATTTTCAAGGCCATCCTCTTGGTCTTGATTAGGCATTACTTTTAATTTTTCTTCTTTGTGACAAGAGGAAACACTTCTGTTATCAGTTCATTTTGCTCAGACATGTTTCTTCACTTGGTATTTATTTATAAGGCTGGGAAGGAACATGTTATAAACATATTTTTAAAGTTCTGTTGGCCAAAATTTACAAACTTCAGAACATTTAATACAGAAAAATCATTAACCAAGGAAATAAAATAAAATAGTTTTAGCCTATCAAATGTCTTTCCAACTCAGACCTTTGTGTCAGAGCTGAATACCAAATGTCCCTCACAGCAGTGGGTAATACTGGAAGTTTTAAGTGAAATCCAATAACCACACAATGTTCTTGGCTACACATACATTTCTGTAGAAGACAACATTGTCTAAGGAAATGGGGAAAAAGAGACAGATTATCCAGTACAACGTTGTATTCCATTGTGTTCAGCAAATACTGTCTTAGTAAATATATATGATAATGAATTCATATAATTCTGAACACAGATGTTAGTCTTTTCTTCAAGAAAAATTAAATATGTTCATGTCAAGAATTTTGAACTCCATTTTTTGAATAATTTGAGCTTTGGTGAATATTGGATTTCAGTACTTCATAAAGAGTTCTGTCTCAGGATTGTACAGCGTTAAGACTATACCTCTCTAGAATCCAATTCTTTATAACTAGATACAAACATCCAGAGGCTCACTAACCAGTCTGGGTTCATTATCTATGTGGAGGTTAGAGACTGGAACTCATGTCTTCTGGCCATATATGAAGCACTCCTTATGATACGAGAGAAGGTGGGGTTCCCAATTTTATTAATAAAAGAATTTTAAAATGGGCCCAAATGGAAGCTCAAGGACATTTTATTAGAGTTTGAAAGACGCCCCCAACCCCAGACCCGAGGGAAGGCAAGCTATAAAACCTCGGCCCTTTGCCTGGAAGAGCTGGCATGGAGGATAGACACTTGGCAAACAAGCAGCAGCACGGCAGGGAGGGGCTCTTTGTGGAAAGAGTCAGGAAGCCCAGAGCACCGAGGAGATCCCAAGTGTGGCGGATAGCATGCTTAGAAGGAGAGAGAAGTTTGAGGCTGCAGCGTTTGAGGGTGCTCTTGCAGAGCACCCAGGTTTGGTCCCCAACATTCACATGGCAGTTCCCTAGCCATCCATGATTCCAGTTCCAACAGATCCAGCATACATGGTACATGTACATACATGGAGTGAAAACACTCACGCAAACACGTTCATAATGTAAGATAAGTAAATCAACACCAAATTAAGTTAAACTATAATTTAAAAGAAAGGTAAAATAAAAAGAGAACCTACACTTTTTTTCTGACTAATTCCAAAAAGAGGGCAGACATATGAGGCTAGATATTTGTGGCTTAGAATGCTACTTCTGTAGGGGAAAGGAAGCTGGAGAGGAAAGTAAAGAATCTCATTAATGGTAAAGGAGCCCACCTGTCTCTTTGTTGTGGCCTTCCTATAGGTGACCCCTTGGCCAGGTAATTGACCTGGCCCAAATGGAATGTTAGGTCCCCACTCAGCCTACAACTTCTGTTCTCTTGACCAGAAGGAATTTGTTTCCTACTTCCATCATTTCTATTCTGTTTCCACATGTCGAAAGAAAATGCAACAACAGCATCAAAGCTATGAATATTCACACAAGCTTTGTATCACACCAATGACAACAGTGCCCTGTAAATCTTCTACCTTACAGGAAACGCTGGTCCAAGGTCATTCGCTTTGTGAGTCTAAGATTATATTAGCCATAATAAACAGGGAGCACGTTTTTGTTGGCTCGTGTCTCTATAAATATTTAGAGTTGTTTGAATCACAGCATTTTCCTCTCAATTAATATCTGTGCAGAAAGTAGAGGCTGACAAAACATTTCGTTGATCCATTTTCCCCAAAATTGATCACTGTAGAACATGAAGTTATCACTAAGATTGTGGTAACCTAAAGCAACAATGCATGCCAATTATTTTATTTAGGACAACAGTCTAAATGTTTGAAGATTCACCATGCCGTAAAATCTGAATTATGTCACTTTTGTGTTTGTCTATTAATTTCATGTGTCGGGTATTAATTTATTCATTTTTCTCATTTTGCTGAGGACAAGAACATTTATACCCCTCGCAGGTCATAACAGTACTTCACACATACATGCTCAGTTCATACTTGGAAGGAATAATGCGAATGGTTAGTTAAAGCAATTTCTTAACCTAGTCTTGTTGTCACTTGATATGTCATGTTTGGTAATATCCCTGGGAGACTTGCTCTTTTCTGAATGGGAAAAGAGGAGGAAGAGTAGAAAAGGCGGTCAGAGGGAGGGACTTGGGGAAAATGAGGGAGGGGAAACTGCACTCAAGATGTAATATATGAGAGAAGAATAAAACAGACAAATAATCAAAATGTTTCGTAATCCTTGGACCCCCAAACATAACTGGTATGTGTTCTAGTTCTGGAGAACAAATGTGAATGCCAAGTAGCAGAAAGATCCATAGGGACTGCCAAATGTTTTTATTTCAAAATGACTTAATAGTTTATTTCTTATCTTGTCAAAGAAAAGAAAAAAAGAAAGAAAGCATTCATACCAGTTACCCACCCATGCCCTTTGCTAGTGGCTCTATCTCTTGAATTTTTGCTAGATTCTGTATTTCGCATGAACTAGCCCATATCACAGCAGTGTACATAACAGTACTTTTATCTAATTTACATTACATTTTTTCCCCTTCTGATCAGCACTTTAAATTGAGAGTTACATGCTTTGCTCCTGCCCATATTCTGTTGGCAAAACAAGTCATATAGAGAAGCTTAGACTCTAGTATAACCAAAATAGAATGAAATACGATCCCCTCATATAAAGGAAAAGAAGTATTCCCAACAAACAAAGCAACTCTCTATGGTCCCTTGCCCTTTGGCATTACTATTCCTAGCCCCCAACTTGTGACAAAGATACCGTCACACTGACAGGTCATGGAGAGTTTTCAATACGGTTCCAACCTGCCCCTACATTTACCTATGTCTACGTACTCCCAAAATGTTCACAGCATCCATATGCCCAGAAGTATACACTGACCATGTTAAAGAATGGAAAACTTTATTGTTTCTCCCTTTATTATTGAGGATGGCTTCAACTTCATTCACAGTGTTAGAATCAGCCATATGAGCAAGAACAAAGATGCCTATTGCATGTTTTCTTGAATGCAAGACGCCATGTCAGTTTATCTCAAGCGTCTTATTATCATGATCTGCTTGGGTGTACTAAGGAACAGGCCATGAAGTTCCTGATGCTCCACAAGTCTCTTATCCGGGAATGGAGTTCCAGTGTTGTTCTTACTGAAGAAAGCTTCACCTACTCTGATGCAGTCTCTTGAACCCTCATTTGTCTAAGCAGAAAAACTACTGCTTCTTTTAGGAAAAGGCAAAGATGGTGAGATGCTATTCTACCCCTGATAAACAGGAAACAGATATACAAGTAAGCTCTTTCCAACTGGACTCTCATCTCTTGTTTATGTAACCAGGGAGTCCACGTGAGGATGATAGGGAACATCATCCCCCTTTTCTAAGCCCTAACAGTAGTGTTGGCCTCTTCCGGGAGCTCTTGAGCATATGAAGGAGGTCTAGCCTATGTTGGACAACTCTCTGTACTTGCATGCAACACAGACACACTGATATCTACTTTATATAAGCATAGGCAAGTCACCACATCGACACCGGACTCTGCTTTCTCAAATGGAAAGAGAGTGCTACCCTAACCAAATACCATTAAAGCCATTAGTATGGAGTATAGAGCAGGAGGCAGGAGAGGTACTTTGATCTTTGACCTCTTTGCATTATAAGAAATCAAGGGCAGACTTGGTACTTCCTTGGAAAAGCATACTCACATTTTGAACACCAGACTTCTGCTTTCAGTTTAGAATGGCTGGCGTTGTTGATTAAATGAACCACACCTCCTGCCATATTGATCAAACATGTCGGTCCCCATTAGGACAATTTTAAAGCACTTCCAATTTTGTAAAACCATGGGACTTACACTTTAGAATTTTCCATCCCTAACCGCTTCTTGCGCGTCATAGGAAATCTATTCCATTTAAAATAAAGAAAAGATTTTAAATTAAGTCACAAAAGATCCAGAGGACTCTAAATTCAGTCCAGTTCTTCTTTGAAACCACAACTGATGAAAAAAAAAAAAGTCCTTTGTTAATTTCAGTTTGTGTTACATTCTTAATTTCATTTAAATGTAGGTATTTTGTAATTTCTATTTCCTTTCATGTAAAAAAAAAGTGTTGTATTAGGGATTATGGACATAAAGCTTCACAAATTATATGTATCCGGTATGAACCCGGTTTGTGCATAACACTCCCTTTATAAACAAGCAACATAAGTGTACCCGATGTGATACAGACACCCCGGGCTACCATTTGTCATCAGCCTCTATCTATGTATTACCACATGATAAAACTTTTCACTGCTTTTTTTTTTTTTCTCACAAAAGTTTTAAAAAGAAGGGAAAAGTTACTTCCCACTGGAAATGTATGCAAAATATTTTACTTTAAAAACATACTTGTAATTGTTTTATGTTTGATAGGTGACTGTTTTCAAATTTTGAGACAAAATATTACTGTATCCGTGATTTGAAATAATTAAGCATTATTAAATAACTTATTTCTATCATGCCCCTTGTTACCTACTTTATTAGGTGAAAGTCCCTTTCAAGGTATCAGAAGGCTTGATTAGGAGCATATATATATATATATAATTTGACCACAGAGTTGCTAAATTTATGCCTAAGCGAATACCATATACTTGAGAGCTGGAAGACATTTTCAGTGTTAAGTAAAGATGTATTTACACACTAGGTGTCTCAAAGTGTAAAGAGTTTGGGTGCTGAAATAACTATTACCTCTGGTTTGGCTGTATCTAATATCTGCCTCTAGTGCTTGAGAGTCTTAAAGAGTTGGTATCAGAGGGAAGGGGAGAACAAATAGAGAAGCAAAGAATGGGGAAAACCTAAGCCTCCTGCATCCTAAAAGTTATCCATGTAGTTTTCTGAAGGAAACAGGGATAATTGCTCTAAAACCAGTCACTCTGATCACACATTAACTTGGTAGCTACAAGGTAATAGATGGTCCTATTTCGAAGTTAGAGATTTTGTAGATTGAGGATGAGGAAAAGAATGGTTTGCTGAATGAATAGATGTGCAGGACAGTGTCTCGTTGCTGCTCCGGGATCTTTCTACAGGACTGACGAACACCTGGAGTATATAGCACAAAATGATCTGGAAGCCTGCCAGATTTATGCTATAAAGTCACAATCTTAGGGAGAGAAAGAACATTGTCAGATAAAGCTATAAAACTGGATGTAATGAAAGACATCAGCCATTACAATCGAACATGTTATGCAAGCAGTACAGGAAAAAGAGAATTTATAGTTAAAAAAAAATAAGAGAGAGAGAGAGAGAGAGAGAGAGAGAGAGAGAGAGAGAGAGAGAGAGAGAGAGTAAAGGAGGACCCAGAATTGTGTAATCAGAGCCCAGATCGTGAGCAACATTTGGAATATAATGCAAGATAGTAAAACACTAAGATTTGTTGCTCGAAAAACATGATCATAACAATGAAAACTTGTACTTCGTTCAAGTAGGAACTTGAAAGAGTAAGTAGATTCTACATGTCATGAAGATATAAGTTTATGTGGAACTCATCAATTCTGCTTTTGATAGCATGAAAAAAAAAATAGCCCAGTGGAGATAAAAAGAAGAGAGAGAACAGGGTGAAATAGCAGAGAAAATGTTCTGTAGCTTGCTTACTGAAAGAAGGCCTTGTTCCTGCTCTTAGAACTAACATTAAGCTTGGATCCTGGAATCGTGGCTGGAGATGGCCCTAACATAGGCCGCCAGAGCAAGGCCATATTGGGAACACTGTTTACCTAAGGAGTTAGAGGCCTTGTGACTAAAGTAAGAACCTAGATCTTAGTTGAAAGGAAAAGTGCTGAATGGTAGATTTAAAGATCAAGACAAGGCAGGAAACAGGAGCAGTCAGAAACTGGAAGGATTAAGAGGAAGATAGGGTGTTGTGGAAAAGTTTTCGACAAGCGATTCATGATTAAAGCAGTGGGCAGAAAGCAGCAGAGTGTTTGGATTACCCTTGGATGCGATGTTTAGTGCACAAGAGGTGGCCGTGGGTGGGAATACTGACAGGTGGCATTGTCAACAGCTTAGAGGACACAGAGATCCCAAGCCTGAAAAGGAAAACAAATATAATACTACTGGGAATAGTTTTCTTTTCTGTAGTCTGTTTAAGATCTCATCAGCTATGGGGCCGAACAGTTTAACAGAATCAGATAAAGCAGAGGTTTTAGAATAAGATAGCGTAAATTGAAGCCTGTTCTACAGGATTCTATGACGTGACCCTGAACAAGAGACTAAGCTCTCTATAATTGTTTTAAATTTTTTTGTCTGTGAAATGGGAATTATATTAGCAAATGCTGATATCACTGTGAGACGAGTAAGATTAAATATGACAACATATTCACAGACTTGAGCCTTGTTCATTAAATTTTCTGTATAAATGTTGGTTTACTCTTAGTCTGAACACATGGCCAAGTGTAATTATAGGTTCTTCATCTCATCTGCCTGACAGTAAGTTATTGCATACCATCAAAAAGAGTGTGTGAGAGTACTCTATTAGAGGTCAAGAAGCTTTTAAAGAACGCGATCACACTCCCATCTGAAAGTGGGGGTTTTCTAATTCAATATGCTTTTAATGTACTTCATGGAGCTACATAGACACAATTCTATGACTGGGGCTCAGCAAGCACAAGCTGAATAAATGGATAAATAGTGGATGAATTGCCAAGTAGCAGAGATTGAACATGAAGCTAACTCAGGAAAATCACTTCAGCTTTCCATAAACAGAAAGGTGTTTGTCTCTCTCCATATTTTGACAGTTTCATACATGTGTATAACTCATCTGGATTTCAAAGTTACCTGCCCATCTAGTATTTTATCTAGAAACTCTAAAACTCAGTAAAGAAGAAGAAGAAGAAGAAGAAGAAGAAGAAGAAGAAGAAGAAGAAGAAGAAGAAGAAGAAGAAGAGAAAAAACCTGGATTGAAAATTTAAGTGAAATCTGTAAGTATTGATCACTATTTACTACTAATATGGAATAAATACATTTTCTTCCAAGTTTACATTTATAGATGTAGGGATATCAGTGTGTGTGTTTAAAAAACACAATTCAAACATTATCCATCCAAACGGCTAAAGACAAAAGGCAGTTAGGTTTTAAATATTATGCTAAACACAGAGGTGGTATAACCTGACCCTTCATGTGTGTACGTGGGTGTATTTTGGGATAAATCTTCAAACAGCTTTTAATTTGTCCTTCTCCCATTGAAGGTCACAGGGTGTATGTCTTTGCAACTAGTTGTAGTATAGCCTTTACACTTTGGATTTCACAGCCGATTCTGACAAAGAACTATTACTTACAAGGCCAAATACTATCTACTCAGAAGATCCAGCAGGATAATTTTACTGACACCGAAGACCAGCTAGTTGTAAATTTCTCATACTAAACAATCCCTTTAAGTAGATGTGACTCACATGCTGTGACCCATTTTAGCAGTTAGCAAGAAAAATGTTGATATTTATGAAACTGTAATTATTTTCAATGAAATCATCAACTCTGGGGCTGATATTTAACCTGTCCTCCTTAGTATATAGTATTTATTCAAGTATTTGTGGGTGATTAGATTTTAGCCCAAATGAAACTCAAACCAAAGTCACTGTCTTTTCTGTCTTCTAATTTACTTCTCATTGGTGTAGTTTTCCAGTCTTTCCTACCTTCTCAGTAAGTATTAACTAGTAGCTTGATGGAAGCCTGGTGCCTGGACTCCTTAATCCATGAAATGGGCATAATAATGTGTTCAAACTATAGTGCTGTCATGAAGACTGACTTTATGTAGAGAAGTTTCTTGAAGTAAGAGATGTTACTCACATCCTTAGTCATCACTGGACGAAGCATTCATCATGGGTGTCATTTTCACTGTCAAGGTTTCATGACTTCATATTCTTCTTTTCCTAATTATTCCTTTAGTCAAAGTCCCAGCCTTGTGATGGGTGAGCTGCTTTTCACTGTTCTAAAAAATACCCCCCCTTTATGGGCTGGTATAAAACAACTCTTCAAAAAGGAAAACCTCCAGCTCCCATTTTGGGTTCTTTAGTTTCTTATCCCTCTGGCTTCCTAAAAAGTGTGTCTTACATTTGAATGGCAAACCCTTTCATTCTAAAAGTCCATTGTGATGTCATTGTCATAGTTGTTTTTAATCAAATTCTGTCAGTTGAAAATGGAAAATTGTTCTTCATGCTGACTTTTACAAGCCATGCCTAAGCAACACAGCAACATGCTTTTCAATAATTCACCATTTAACAGTTATCTTATAATTCCCTGTCATCTTTTGTTTAAATAGATGTAACTGATAGACACACATTATATATTTAGTACAAAGTTGTTGCTTTGACTACAATGTGTAATGAGTTCTTATCATTTATAAGATGCTGTGATTCAATCTCATTCTTAAAATTTTCAAAATTGTCATCCTTAATAATCTTCTATAATTGTTTTCTTTTTACTTGTGTGTGTGTGTGTGTGTGTGGTGTGTGTGTGTGTGTGTGTGTGTGTGTGTGTGTACAGGAATGCAAATATCCATATAGGAAACTATTAGGACAATAAAGCTCATAGTACTGCATATGCCAATCTATCTGGTCCAGATACAGAGATTCTCCTATACCCATATTCTGTCTCACTGAAGGAATGTTTGGATTACAGACACATGTTACATTGTCTACCTCTAACGTAGTTCTGGCTTTCTAATTTAACCCTTTGAGCACACATATCAAGCACTTTACCTACTGATCAACCTACTGCCTATAACCTATTATTGATTACTTAGTGCCTATTGCCTACTGCCCAGTGTCTACTCCTACTATGTGCTATCTACTACCTACTGCCTACTACCTACTGCCTACTACCATCTCCCCAGGTCCATCTTTCTGTTAAAGTTCCTATATTACTTCTATTCATCTTTCTTGGTGTGGCAACTTAAGTGTCGGATGAAATTATCTCCAGTACCTGACAGAAACCATAATCCCTCCTTGGTGCCTCCTGGAATCCAAGAATGGTGAACCATCCATCCATAATTCACCAAATTTAATCAATTCATTTATCGTTCAATTTGTGTCAATTCACATGAAGATGTGTTTCATTTGCTTTTTAAATTCTTTTAAATTTATTTTAGTTAATTAATTAATTTCCCCCTACCTCCTCTCCTCCAAGTTCCTTCCCCCAATCTCTACTCCCTCATCACCAATCCACTCTTCCTCCTTCTATTCACAAAAGAGTATGCCTCTACTGTACATCAGTCAGCTGAGGTGTATCAAATTGCAGTAAGACTAGGCACCTCTTCTCCTATTTAGGTTGGATGAGGTAACCTAGTATCTGGAAAGGGTCTCCAAAACAGGTAACAGACTCAGATCTAGTCCCTACTTCCTTCGTTAAAAGTCCTACAAGAATACCAAGCCACACAACTGTAACAAATATACAGAGGAGCTATGTCAGTTCCATGTATGCTCTCTGGTTAGTAGTTCAGTCTCTGTGAACACTCATGAACCCAAGCTAGTTGATTCTGTGGATTTCTTGTGGTGTCTTTGAACCCATAATTCCTCCCCACCCTATCTTTCATAGGATTCCCTGAGGTCCACCTAAGGTTTGGTCTCTGCATCAGTCTTGATCTGATGCTGGGTGTAGCCTCTCTGACTGCAATTGGCATCAAACTATGAGTATAGCAGAATACCATTAGGAATTATTTCACTGGCTATTTTTTGTCAGTCATATTTTGGTTCTATCCTAGGTCTCTGGGCTGTCCAGCCTCTGGGTCCGGGTCATCCAGGTAGAGTCAATGGTGACCTCTCTCTCATGGTATGGGTCTCAAGCTGGGCCAGTTCTTGATTGGCCATTCCCATAAAGTCTGTGCCATTTTTACCCCACCATATCTTGTAAGCAAGGTAAATGGTAGGTCAAAAGTTATGTGGGTGCATTGGGGTTGCAATTTCTTCACTGGAAGTCTTGCCTAGCTGTGGAAAAAGGCCAGTTTAGGCTCTATATCCCCCATTGCTAGGAGTCTTTGCTAGGGTCACACTCGTAGATTCCTGGGAGTTTCCCTTACACTGGGTTTCTGGCTCATCCCAAGGATGCCCTGATTCCAGTTGTCTTTCCACACTCTTTCCCTCCATCCTGCCCAGCCTGATTGCTCCCACTCCCATGCCCACTCCTGATGGGAGATGTCATTCTGTAAATATGTTTCTCATATCCATTAATGAATAAAGCACTGTTGGCCAATAGAAGAGCAAGATAGGTGGGGCTAGGAGACAAGGAGGATTCCAGAAGTAGTAGGGAGGAGTTTCAAGATGGAGGATGGGGAGAAAAGCATGCTGGGGCTTCTCTCCGGTAAGACAAGACCACGTGGAAATACTTAGATTATTAGAAATGGGTTAATATTTAAGACAGAGCTAGCCAATAAGAAAACTAGTAACCGGCCAACAGCTTTATTCATTAACCAATATGAAAAACATATTTACAGAATGGCATCTTCCATCACACTCCCCAATCCAAAAACACTCCCCTTCCATGAAATCTATTCTATTTCTCCTTCACAGTAAGATTCATGTGTCTCCCCCACCCTGAACCCTTATTACTTAGCTCCCTTGGTCCTGTGAAGTATTGTATGGTTAGCCTTTAATTTACAGCGAATGTCCACCTATAAGTGAGTACATACCATGTTTGTCTTTCTGGGTCTGGCTTACCTCACTCAGGATGATCTTCTCTAGTTCTGTTCATTAACTTTTTCATTAACTTTTATAATAGCCTTATCCATATCCATTGATTAAAAAAAATGTTTTCTGCTCTTGGACCATATCACAGTAGTAGAACAGGAGCATAGCACCATGAGTGAAGTGCTAATTTTCACTCCTATCCCCCAGCATCACACACACACACACACACACACACACACACACACACACACACCTAAAGAGACTAGCATAGAGGCACACTCTTCCTGGAATCACAGCACTAGGGAGGTTGCAAATTCCATGTTCAAATCCAGCCTGACAACATAATGAGATCCTGTCTATAAGAGAAGGAAGAAAAGAGGGTAGAAGAAAATGAAAAATTATAAAAAAGAAAAGAAAAAAGAAAAAGAATCCCTTATTAAACAACAACAAAAAAAAAACAGCAACCAATCTATTACAAAATGCCCCTTTTACCTCTTTTTAAATAATCCACGTCTTACATAATTTGAACCAGTAGCTCCCAACCTTTGTTTTGCAGAATTTTAGAAACATGGTTGTTCCATCTCACACTCCAGAAAGGGAATAGAATACTTTATGACTGGAAACTTGAAACTATGTTTTAAATAAGCTTTGTAAGATATTCTGATGGTCACAAGTGAGATTCTTCCCATTTCACTCTAATGAAAAACTATGCATGAGTCTATTAATATACTTTTCCCTTACTATAGTTTCAAAATACTGAAATAAATTTACATACACAATAAAGATCCTAGTCCCTTTCCAGAAACAACACATGCTAGTCTTGCTTCTTTATGTCCTGGCACATCACTTTGTAACTGGAAATATGTCCTAGGAAAGCTTTGTTCTCTGCTGAAGAACACTGTTGCAATGCTGGGAATCAGCCTGTGGTATACTGTACCTTCTGCATTCAGAGTGCTTTACATGCCAGATGTTTGCATGTTTGTTTTCCTATGAATTCTGCTTGGTGAAAAGGGACAGCCCATATATGGACACTTTATGTAGATGAGCTTAATTATTAGTAATAACTTGCAATGTGATGAAAAGGTATATTCATTTGTATTTTAATGGTCAGTGTTTATTCATATACTTTAAAAATAACTTGTGGCTTAAAGAAATTAGAATATATAACTGTACTTTAGAAATGTTTTCTTAATCCCAAACAGATTGAATACATTTTAAATAATGCTAGACAGAAGATGGTCTATTATGAGTCTTCAATTATCCATTTTAATATTAATGAAACAAAAAATTGCTAATCAATGTGCATCATGATTAGACAGATAAAGCCTGATGTGGTTCTGAGCCAAAAGTTCAGAAGAATCTTAGGAGATGGCCATCCTTTCATATATACATTGTACCTCCAACTCTAATAACTGACTGAGTCATATCTTATACATTAAAATATGCAACATAATGATACCCTAAAATAGAATGCAGTCACCTTATTCCTAATATATGTTCAAATATAAGTAAATAACTAAATATTGCATGGATCTATTTGCCAGTTTATGAATTATGTATTTTTGTTTCAAAAGAGGTATAATGGCTGTGGAGGCCAAGAAAATGGTGAAGTTCCAGAACCTGATGATAGAAAGAGCTTAGGAGACACTTAGTCATGAAGGAAGGCAGTAGTTACAAAACAAGACAACATGCATTTACTGAAGAGCCAAAAAAACAACAACAAAAAAAGCCTCAGAATTTCAATGACTCCTTCTATATAGATTATTGAACAACAGCTAAAAATCTACCCTTGGGGAATTCCAATGTGCTTTTGGTTTGGAATGAAACACAGTAGATCGACAGTAGGTTGACAGGATGTTTGCCAACAATAGACCTAGGAATGAGAAGGGTGCAACATTTGCTTGGTTCCATTAGCAACACAAAGCAAAGTTCGGACTGCTGTTGATTGAGCTCAGATGCCCAGCTCACCAAATTTCAGGACAATTTAAATCTTTCCAAAAGAAGACTATTCTGTTTGGCCCTTCTCCCTGCACTGAATGAGGTACATGCCTCAGATGTAAAAGAATTTAACACAGTATACCATGGATTATTTGAAGGTACCACCAAGATGTGTTTTTCTAAAAGTTGGTAAACACTTCTAATAACATCAGAAACAAGGATGAACCTCTGAGAATAACCACTACCATCAAAATAAATTGTTTCTATAGGGATAGATGGTAGTACCAAGTTACAAACTTGTATCAATGTTGCAAACATTGTTACAAACATGTATCAGTCTATCTCAGCCTAGTTTGGATACACAAGTCTTTGGCAAACAATGCTTAGTTACAATGTATATCTAGAGGCTACAGTAATGGCTCCGGGGTAAGAGTGTTATCTTGCAGAAGACCCAAGTTCAGTTCACAGCATGCATGTCAGATGGTTCACAACTGCCTGTAATTGCAGCTGTAATGGATCCAATGCTCTTTGAGGATTGGAAGGGGTTTTTGTGTTTGTTTTTGTTTTCATAGAATTTATTGCTAAATAGCAAATGTTCAAATGAAGAAGCCATGAACTTTTTCAATATCCAAGTTTATATATATATGTATATATATATATATACATATATATATGTAAATACATATATATATATGCATTAAGCCATCCTATCAATGTTCCAAAGCCCCACTAAACTCTAAGCAGAAAGTCTTATAATCATATATGCCTAAAAAGTGTATTTTTGCTTAGACAATAGGATTAACAAAGGCAATTTCATTTAAACACAACTCTGTTAGACTTAATTTACATAATGGATTGGGAATAAACTAGTAACAGACAGAGACTTGTTTTGGAATAGTCATACTCCCTCCTTCATCATAAAAGCATGACCTTTGTTGTATTCATTTAAGCTCTTATTTAATTTGGGGGTGTAGGGGTACATATAATCAAAATGTATTGTATAAACATTAAATTCTCAAAGAATAGTAAACAAAACAAAGTAGAATGCCACTGAAAATGTTTGCCTTGAATAAGCTTAAATTATATTTAATCTCTTATATTTTAATTAAATTTACTTGAAAAACATACATGTAAGATAGTGCTGTTTTATAATATATTTCCCCCTGCAGAAATGATAGTTGGATGGAAATGGATGGCTCCTGAGGTAGAAGGATGAAATAAAATAAATAAATAAAATAGATTACTAAGTAGAAATCCACAACAAATTTTATTGCTTTAATCAACTTAAGCCTAGAAAAGAAAATCTGTGGCAATTGTTCAATGCAGCAGAGGTACCCACGCAGTATTTAATTTATTACATCCTTTCTGTGGTAGCAATTCTTTTGAAGTTGGCAAACTGGGATTGGAGATGGATATTGCATCTTTTATATTTCTATTATTTTGACAAAATGTAAGACTCAAGGTTAAAAGTTATCTTAAAACTTTTAACAATAAAATGTGAATGACATCAATACTCAAATCAAATAATTACCTAAGTTCATTGGACATTGTTATTAGAGCATTTAAATAAAATATTATGACTACAAAGTCAAAACTATTCTTTCCCATTAAATTTCAAAAAATGGTAAACATAGATGTATTGGGAGTAGGGAAAGGATTCCAGACCTTTACAAGAACTTAGAAACATCTAATAAAAAGCAAAGATGTTATAAACTAATATACTACATACATATTGGCCAGAATATCCCTTTAGCATACACATTTGAACACAACTAAACCATTACAATGCTCTCTGTCTCCTCTTCTAACCCTCAAGAAGAAAAGAGCAAGAAGAGGAGGAGGGGAAAACAATGAGTTCGTTTCATAGTCTCCTGGAATTCTTAGTATCAGAGTTTTTCCCAAACACTTGCAGATTGGGATGTACTATGCCTGAACTACCAAATGTATTCTCCAACATTCATGCCTTTACCCGTATCCTCTCTATCCAGAATCATAACACATGCCTGATGATAGTATTGCATAGTCTGGAGTTCAGAGATCATTATCTCAATCTATCAGAAACAGATAAGAATACACTAATTTGTAAAGAACAACAGAGCAAGAACAGAAAGAAGCAAGTATTATGATGAAATCACAAGTAGATACCATCCCTAACTGCTCCAGTCAAATTACTAAAAGCAAAACTACAGCACTAAATGAACATGATTTGTTACCAGTCAAGCCAGCTTCATTCAGTTCAGTGACTGCAGTGTTACAGTTTTTAGTCTCCATCATTGTTTCTGACCACTACTTATCCAGTAGATTGACCACATAAATAAAAGCAAAATACTATTGTGCAACTCAGTCTTCCCCCAGAAAGCTGGGTAAGATGATCTGGTGTGGTTCTCATGGAATAATAAAAAAAAATAATCAGTTCTTTAGATGATATTACTGTCAAAGTTGAAAACCTCTGATATAAAGAAATAGATGTGAGTATGTCACATGCAAATGATTTGTTTTCTCTATTAAAAGCAAATTGCTAATAGTCAGGAACAGGCTACTAGTTGAGAGACATACCAAAGGAAATTCACTCAGCTGCTTTTCAAGTGCTTACACTACTTTGGATCGTGTATTTAATTATGAGAAAATGACGGGGACACAAGTTTATTTTAGAGCATAACATTCATAACTGTATATATTAAAGAGTTAAAAAAAAGACAGTAACAGAACCAACTCTGTGTGTGTGTGTGTGTGTGTGTGTGTGTGTGTGTGTTGTATACGTACATGTGTGTGTATCTATTCAGAGAGGGAGATTTGTGACAGTCAGAGTTGACATATTCAAATGCTTCAAGGTAGACTGGCAGGCTGGAGACCTGGAGCAACAGTGACATTTTTAGTTTGAGTCTAAGGTCTGTCTGGAGGCAGAATTTCCTCCTTCCTAGGAGACTTTCTTCTTTCTTCTCTTAACTTCTTCCGCTAACTGGACTATAGTCATTCACATTATCAAGCATTTAATCTGCGTCTGTTGATTTAAATTTTAATCTCACCTTAAATACAGAAATATGTGGAGAATTGCCTATTTATTCATCCCAAGTTCTTAGGGCAGTCTAGATGAGAAGAATAAACTTGTGGTAAGGATGCTGAGCATTTCCCAGAGTCCTCAGAGCTATTATTCCTCCACTTCATGTAGCAAATTGGATGAAGAAAACAACAACCAGGAAGAAGAGAGAAGTCATCAAAAGATGATATACTAGATGAATCTCCTGAAGTTCGACTAGAGAATGGAGAATCCATTACGAGAGTGAAAATGTTCAGGTTTGTCACAGAACACTACAGGAAACAATTCCCTGTGATCTCTGGGGTTGTCCTTGACATAAAGGAAATGATTCTTCCTTATTTATCAACTCACCGAACCTCACCTATGACAGCATGATTACTACAAACCAGAGGAGTCTGGGAGACAGCTTCTTGAGGGCATCATATCCATAGAGGAAAGCTATGTCTCTGTAGAAAGCATGTGAGGATTCCTGAACATAATGGGAAAGCATGATAGTTTCATCTGTGGGGACCCAGGGAATTCCTCACCAGAAATTTGGCTCAGCAAAAGTACCTGAAGTATCATCATGTTCCTGAGAGTTGTCCTCTATGCTGTGAATCCTTGTACGGTCCAAGAGCCTACTCTGAAATCACCAAGATGAAAGTTATTGGACTTTTGGCCAAGGTTGCAAGAAAGGATCCAATTTATTTCACTCTCTTCTTGTGGTGAGGTTCTCAGAAACAAGGGAGAAAGAGCCTGGGTCAGAAAGTTCGCATGAGTTAGTACCATGTTGACAAGCAGAGCAAGGAACAAAGCTTTTCTGGATCGGGAGGCCACTGTTAGAATTCATCTACTTGTCCTAGGAGGATGGTCAAAATTCTAAGTACAGAAGGATCAAGGTTATGTTGGGAGAACGCAGTGTATGGCAGCATTGTGTTCTGTTTCTAGATGGTACTAAGCTGTTTCATCGTTTTCCTTTTGGGTAATTTCTCCAATGATGATATTTGGAATTGAAGGTGTATTACTGTCACAATGTAAGTTTATGATTACTAGTGTATTTTTTTTTCTGTCTCACCAAGATTTGAGAAAATATAGGGAGAGTATTCACTGTTTAATTTTTGGGGTCCTTTGGTCTCAATTACATCTGCAATGCATGCCTAGATTGGTTTGCTTAATTTAAGAAAACAGGAAATGTTTCCTATTAACCATTTAAAAAATACTGCAATATCAGAATGGTAATTCTAACTGTATAGAAGTTCATTTATAGGTGTAGACTTTTATTCTGACTAAACTTACTGAGTAATGTTTTCTTTTTAATTGCAAGTTCTTTATAATTAAAGTGACATTTAACAAAACACAGAAATATTTAGGCTATCATTAATTATTTAAGTATGATGATCTAGCAAAGTTGATACACAAAATTCTACTAGTTACTACCCAATCAAAGGGTGAATGAGCCATTTGTCTTTTACAAAACAAAATTTCATTTTCCTGCTAACCAACCGAAACTCCCACCTGCCTATAGTTTATTAGTTAAAGACCTTAGACATTCTGTTTTATAAATGACCTACTCCATCCCATGAAGAGAAGATTTTAGCTCCGCTTGGACTTCTCACCTACAGAACCTACGCAATATAGCAAAACTGCTATTATCTTAATATAGTCAGTTTGGAGATAGCCGATCCAATAAAATTAGACCAGCTAGTAGTCAAGACAAAAGTCTTTTATTTTGAATGAAGCATATGAGCAAACATGAAGGACGCTATTGTATAATAAAGGGTGCCATGGAATTAAACCTCCTCTAAAAAGTCCTGCAGGTTGGCATTGATCATCATATATCTACTTAATAGGTCTGTTTTGATGTACGGGAGACATTTCAGAAAATAAATGCTCAAATTATTATTTTTCTGTCTTAACCCTGCTCCATTACCAAGATTCAATGCAATAAATTGAGAATGACCCTGTCTTCTTCATTTCAGTTCAGCAGAGTAATAATCCCACTGCATCTAACTATAAAATGTCCTTCAGACCCATTCACCCAGTCCATCTCCATCTCCACCACTGCCATCTCAGGTCACACAATGCCTCACCTTGTTTATAGCAACAGCCTATTAGTTTTAGAGTAGATGTGGAATGTGTTCGCCACTAGCGACAAAGTCTCATTGGACCCGTCAGCTACCAGCATTAGTAGGAATGCAGACACACTGGTCTTCCTTCGTGCCTGGAACTTCCCAAACTATTTCTTGCCAGGCTTTGCCTTTGTCATGCATATGCATTTCCATGAACATGGTATTCTCTATTTAAAAATACTTTCATGTTCTTTATTATGCTGTTTTCAATAATATCTGCCCATCTGCTATTTTATGATATTTTTCAAACCTGGCAAGGCACTTACAGAAACATATTTTTTTCCCATCAAACTTCTTTACTAATGTATCACTTCTGGACATGTAAACAACTCAATAAATGATTCAAAATAGGGCACAACAGTGATATGAGTGCCTAGATTTGACTGAGGACATATATTCTACCATGGAATGCTAAATAAATGCTTTCAAGTGTCATCAACGCAGACCTTGTCTATAGATTCAAACATGTACTGAAGTCTTGTGCTTTATGCTATCATGGGATAGTTTAATAAAATACACTATCATTGCCAAGTGACTATCACTCAGGAGCTTAAACAGCCTTACCCTCTCCACCCCTTCAACAACAGAAAGAATCTAGTATGCACTCAAATTTTAGTTTGAGCTATAACTCATTATTCTCTTCTGTTCCAATTTCTACCATCTTTGCTATGTGGTTGCCTTCACAGGCCTATGACCCACGAATGCTCTTAATTGTAGCAGAGCAACTGCGCATCAGTTTCCTTGGAAGCATTCCATGACACCACATTGAGCAGTATCAGAAGTGAACACAAGGCATAGCAATCTGAACTAGCTAGGGTAGGTTCATAGTTTCACCAAGTAGAGCTCAAAGTGTATTTTGCATTATGTGACATTATAAGGTTAGAGCATAGGTTTGTATGGCAGCCATCCCCTAAACTGATTGTGGCTTTATCATCTTCACCCACCATTAGCTTCTAAAGTTACTTGGGAGAAAAGTTTGCAATATAGGCAGCAAAACAGAAAGAAAACATGGGAAGCCAGATGGGAATGTAAGAAGATGGAATATCACCACCACCTCTTCCCATCATGCTACTAAAGAGCTCAGCCACATGCTTACAGCCCAGCGATGTATGCAACACCCCCGTAGGAAATCGTTTCCCAGTGAAAGCTGAGAAACTATTGCTGCCCATTTGACTGTGCCTACCAAACCTAGCAAACAATTCACATGTAGACATTGTGTCCTCAGGTCTTCACGTGTTTCTAGAAAAGATGTTTTTGGACAGATTTTGAGACTTGGCACCACATCATGCCCAGGGTTCCCATTCCATCCCGCCATCACTCACCATACCTTGAATTCCCATTGATCACTATCATCACTCGGAGCTGCTGAATCTGTGAAATTTGCAAGAATTCACCACTCTCCCATTTGTGGCTCAATGAGCACATCTGTGGCATCTCAGCCTTATTATCACCATGGAAACGCTTCAATTAAAAATCACCACTGGGAGAAAGTATACTTCCCAATATCAATGTCCCCCCTTAAATCAGTTTCAGTCACACTGATGCTTCATCTCAAACCATCCTGGGATCCTTGTTAGGAATTTGAGATGAGCCATGATATTATATGTAATTTATGTTAGCTGTACTGAAAAATAAAAAACACTTTCAGCAAGGTAAAATTTGAGCAAGGCAATCATGAACTATTCCATTACACACACACACGCACACACACACACACACACACACACACACACACACACACACACACACAAAACAAAAACAAAAACTGAGATCCAGCCAAAGAAAATGACTTTTTGAGTTATGAACCAGATACAATATTCCTTATATCAATTAAACTATCTTACATTGTGTGCTGTTTGATCTTTTAGTGATCCTGCTTGGAATGGTTATAAATCTTAGTTAACTAAATTAAATTTTAACACACTTCTCAAGTTCAAAATTAATACTTGGAGGCTTCATAGCCTGTTTTTATTAATAATCTCTTAATATATATCACAGGTCACATTGAGAATATGTGAATATGTCATGAGCATTTTCTTTTTATAAATTGTATTTTATTTATTCTCCTCCCGTGTGTGTGTGTGCATATGTGTGTATGCTTGTGTATGTGTGTATCTGTGTTTGTTTGTGTGTATTTGTGTGTGTGTGTGCATATCTGTCTTTTTGTGTGTGTCTGTCAATGTGTGTATCTGTATGTGTGTATATCCATCTGTGTGTATCTGTCTGTGTGTGTATGTTTGTGTGTGTATATATATATACATATATATATTATTCTCTGTGTGTATGTATCTGTATGTATGTGCACGCTTGTGTGTGTGTGTATGTGTGTGTGTGTGTGTGTGTGTGTGTGTGTGTGTGTGTACCACGGCATGTGGGTGCAGATCAGAGGACAATCTCCAGAAGTCAGTTCTCTCCTTCCACTGTGTGGTTCCAGGAGGCTCAGGTTGTCACATTTGGTGGCAGGTGTCATTACCTAATGAGGCATGTTTCTGGCCCCCCTGGGTACATTTAAGACAACAGCAGTACAGAAACAAGTAAAACAGGCTGGAAGGAGAAACAGTACATTTAAGAACACACGGGAATTAACACAGAGACCCACAACTGGTCAGCTCACAGAGAGTAAGATTTTGGAGCAGTCCATCCTGAATGCCGTGTCTTTATTGAACCTCTCTCCTCCAGGCTCAATAATCTATGCGGAAGAGCAGGGGGAATATTGTAAGAGCCAGGGGTTATGAATGACTCGAAGGAAGCAGTGTCTTCCAGACGCAACAGGACCGATGCACATAAGAACTCGAGGGGAGCTTGAGAAGATGGGCGGGACCTGCACAGGTTCAAGTCAGAAAGAGCCCAGGCACTGAACCCCATCCTTAAACAAGAAGTTGTTTGCAACTGATATCTCCTGGGAGATGGAAAAGTGTCACTGGGTACATCAACCACATTCAAGCTCAGACTCCGTGCCCAGAAATAGATGGCCAACACAGAGTGAACTCTTGATTTTTTGGAGGGGGTGTTAAATTCATTTTGGTGGGCTTTTTAAAAATTTTATTGAGTATTTTTTCCTGTTTCTGGTTTTCAGTTTTGTTCGGGGAGTTTATTTGGGAGGAGGAAGAAAGGAGGTGGAGGGAAAGAAGAGAAAGTTGGGTAGGTAGGGAGGTGAGGGGGATCTGAGAAAAGTTGGGAGAGGGAGAAATGTGATCAAAATATATTGCATGAAAAAGAAATTAATAAAGGATTTTGAACAGAAAAGAATGCAGTTTCCATGAAGCTTGTCTTCAAAACACTCAGTAAGTAGGGACATTTGAGAAAGCCAGTTAAACAGCAGCTCTCCAATCCTCCACTCTGAAGGAAAGAAAGCTGGAGTATCTGGCTTTATTTTCTGGAGTTCGGGGGCCAGGGGTCTCACAAGGTAGAAGTACTTCTTGCTTGCATCCATAATGCACAGTGCCAGAGTTTAAATACCACGGTGTGTTCCAAAGAGAGGTGCCAAGGGTCAGTTTTCAGAAATGTGTCCAAATGTGCTGTCGAAAGAAGCCTGAGATTCAAAGCCAAGACAGCCCTAATCCAGGAAAGCACACAGAGAAACAATGGTCAGAACTTGGAACTGGGAGGGAGTGAGCAGAATGTCATACCTTGGGCTGTAGTAGTTCTGGGTGAAGCAGGAGATAAAAGCAGCCCAGGGTATTTAAAGGACTCAGGGCAAAGTAGACGGCAGACAAATTGGCTTTTAAAACTTAGCCTGGGTAGAAATTAATTCTACCAGAGAAGATTTCTAGGAATGTTAAAATCAATAGTAACAAATGCAACTTTAGCAGAAAAAGTTGATGGATCTTGGCTCATCTTAACTGTATTGTTACTGATTCAGTTTCCAAATAGTGTTGACTTTTATCCAATAATATATTCCCTACAGACTAATAAATTACTGTCAAGATTCATATGCAATATTATGACTTTAACTAGATATCAATTCAGTAATTTCTTTTAAAAATAGCCTACTTGGCTGCTACTCAGAAACCTCCTCCAAGAGAGAAACCAGAGTGAAGGTTTAGGGATAAAGTAACAGTATATTTTTCACTCATCTATATGTCATATGTTGTGCCATGTCAAAGAACCCTGAGAGGCAAAGCTAAAACAGCCCTAACCCAGGAAAGCATGCAGAGGAACAATGGGTCGGAACTTGGAACTGGGAGGTAGTGAGCATGAATCTCTTGCTTTTCGACACTTTCAAATGAACAATTTAAAGTTGCTGGTTTTTAGTTTTAACATCTCCACCTGTATTTGATAAACATTTTACATAAACAATACACTAAAATATTACGAATTGATATTAAAATATATACCTGCATTCCAGTGCTTTATTTCTTTCCTCTCTTAGTACATTTCCATTAACCAAGGAGAGAGTTTCAGCTATAGCACAAACTGTCTTGAAACTTACAGCCATCTTCCTGCCTCAGCCTTCTAAGTGCCGGGAAGGCAGGAATAAGCAATCACCTCCGAATGCCAGTGTCTTCTTCCTGAAGGACCACTCCCTAGAAATTGAGCATCTGGGGTAAACGTATACATTTTTAAATTTTAAGAAGGTAAAAAGAAATGTAGCCAATGGTCCAGTTTTCTATTTCATTGTAAAAACAGGAGCAACAAGAATCAAGTTTTAAGTTTCCAGCATCTATAACCACACACCAAGACCTCTTACCCATTGCAATTATCTTTTCTCCTAATCCTGTATCTCCATCCCTCTAATATACCTCACTACTTCTGCCGGCTCAGAGACATTTCAACTTCAGCTTTTTCCTACTCATTCTCAGTATCCTAAATTGATTCAGTTATTACAGTTCTCCAAGACAAAACCCAGTGCTTTCCATGCCTCATTCCTGCATACAAACTGTCATCAGCACACCGTGCTCTTGATACTTTCCTGCGTGTCAAGGGTACAGGCGCTCTCCAACACCTTTACCGCTGTCACCTCACTCTTCTCTTGAATGTGGCTCAAAAACCATCTCTCTGTTTTTATGCTTTATTCCCTTCAAGTCCGGCTTCAGTACAATAGCCACGAAAATTCCATTTACTTTGAAATGGATGCTGTCACTCTTGGGCAGAAAAAATCCCATTAGTCTTGCTGACAGGAGATATCAGGTGTAATTCACATTTCCCTAGTGGTTAATGATGCTGAACACATTTTCATGCATTTACTACCCTTTAATACTTTTAATCTTTTTCACAACAATATAATAATCTCAATCATTTTGTCTTTTGCTTATTAAGACATGAAACTCCTTGACATACCTAGGTAATTTTTTTCCCAGATGCATAGCTCACATATCTTTGTTTTATATCTGTGGCCAGCCTCTTCATTTCTTTAAATTACTGTCATGATAAGCCAAAAGCATTCGTTTGGGCAAAAACTGGAAATGATCACTTTTATGTTTATTATTTATAAAACTTTTCTGAGCATCACAATAAAGTTCTTCCATGTTTTCTACAAAACATTTCATGATTTGAGATTTTACATTTAAACCTATGATTCATGATGAGTTACTTTGTAATAGTGACAGCTAAAGGTTAAGTTTTAAAGTGTCAGCTGAAATGTGTTTTTTTGTACATCACTTTCTGACAGAATTTGCGAAGGATTATCAGGACACCTTTGTTTGATAATACTTGAAATACTAGAAACAAATCACCATTGAGGACACTGGCCTTGCAATTTTCTTTGAAGGTAAGGTTTATTAATTAAAATAGAGTTTCTTTAATAGAAGGACTTCCAAACTTTCTACAGGGGCATAGCATTTTCTTTATTTTGGTAAAGTCCCTCATCTTGCCTAAGTTGTCAAACTTATTTTATGTGATTGTACATGTTAATATAGTTATTAGTTTTTAATGTCCAAATTTCCCTTTGTCCACTAATAAATTTCACTTTTAGAAAGCTTTTGGATTCATACTGAAACTGAGGAGAAAACCCAAGAGTTCCCATACATCTCCTCTCCCCTGCACATATAGCTTTGCCCACTGTCATCATCGCCTGCTGGAAAACCAACATCTATAATCATCAGTCAACCTGTATTGATGTATTACCACCCAATTCCAATACCTACATAGTGGTTTTGTACTCTGTGGGTGTTTACGAATGAATAACGACATGCCACCACAATTCTCCTCTTTTATACAAGGTCCTAAAATGTCTTCTGTGCTCTGTCTACTTACTACAACTCTTCCTAAGCCCTGGAATCCATGGCTTGTTATCATCCCAGGGTTGCGCCTTTTCTGGAATGCCACATACTTGGAATCATCAAGGGCCTCCTCCTTTCTGACTGGTTTCATTCAATTACTCATCTTCATTATGTCCTTCCCATCCTCACCATAACGTATTCGCTCATTTTGTTTTAGTGCTGATTAGTCTTCAGAATTTGAATGCAACAGTTTATTTATCCACTCATCTACTGAGGGACATCTTAGTTACGTTCAAGTTTGGGCAATTATGAATAAAGTTGCTATAACTATTTATGTAAAACCTTTTGAGGAAGCATGGCTTTCCTGTTGATTTGAGATGCTTCCAAGGAGTGATTGCTGGATTATATGCTAGGAGTGTTGTTTACTTTTGTAATAAACTCTTCCAAAGTGACTTATTTTCTATTCTTACTGGTGAGCAAAAGAATATCTTCTCTTCCCACAAGGCACTGTTCCTTATGAGAGTACAGCAGCAAATCTCTATTTGCTGTATTGGTGTATTTGTCAGCTTCTTTTGTTTCTTACACACCATATTGTTTTAACTACCATAACATTACAGGGACTCTTGATTTTTTTCCTTTGGTGGGTTGTTTTGCTTCTTTATAAAAAAAAAAACTAAAGAATCAAGTTGAGAATATCCAAGGAACTGTTTTGGAAGGGACATCGATTGAATTGATTTGAAAATATAGATTAGGTTGACGAGAACAGTCTCCACATTCTTGACTTCTGAATACCCTCCAATTCAAGTTCTGCTTGTCTATTGTTCCCATATAGGGATTTGATAACGTTTGTGGCTTAACATTGTAGTCTACAACATTTGTTGCAGTCACCTATTAGTGCGATTGTCCGCTCCTTAGTATCTATATAGATGATCACATCATCTGCAATTTATCTACTTTGTGTGTGTATGTGTTTGTAATTTTATCTTATTTTTGTCTGAGTTTGAACTTCTAGAACAGTGTTTGAAAGCAGTGGTAAAAGAAAACACACATATCTTGTTTCTAGTGCTCATGGGAAAATTTTTCTAGAGTGCATTATGTCAGACTACTAGTACAATATTTTATTATTAAATACTTGATAGATCTGACAATTGAATAAATCTGATCCTATACTTTATACTTTGGGATGTCATTATATATTAATTAAGTTTCTTTAGTAGATGTAGGTCAATTCATATTGTCCTATTTGATTTTGCCTGAGTTGTGGCGGTACTGTCATTCAAAGAATTAACTTATTTCATATAGACAAATTTATGGATAAATAATTCTCTTAATGTTCCTTCATTATCCTTGTGATATTCATAGGATCTTTCATGATTCCTTTTTACTTCCCCTGTTAATAAAATACACTTTTATTTTTGTCTTTAGCCTTTTAGAGGGTTATAAATTTCATTAACTTTTTCAAAGGACTATCTTTAGAGTTTATTGAGTTCTTCACTGATTCCCTGACAGATTTTATCAGTTTCTGCTGATGCTTCTTTTTTTCTGTGCTCAGTCTGAACCCTACTTTCTTGAGATAGCTAATCTTAGGTAATTTTTTTTCTATTATGTGCACTCAATGCTCACAAATACTAATATGCTTTCATTTCTCATCATGCACAGGCTATAAACATTTTATCTGTGGTTTATCAGATTTGAAAACAAAAATAGCATGGCCTGAAGGATGAGGAGGATGGAGCTGAAGTCTCTTCCAGACATCCACACAAGGGTCTAGAACTTGGGGAGGAAACTGGAATTTCTATGCTCTCACTATCCCCTTTCTAAGATGACCTTCCCTTTCCCAGCAGTCACAGCAGCTGCCATGTTGTTTTGTGTATGATGCCCAAAACGTTATGATTTTTCATTATAAGCTTTTCATGCTGACTGGCCACTAACTGCACCTTCCCTCAGGCAGTGTCGGAACAAATGCTTCATTAGCAGGAGGCCCTGAGTTTGAGTCTCAGACAAAAAAAGGGGTGGGGGAGTGAGGGGATGGGGGAGAATAGAAAGGGGAAATGAAGGGAGAATGAGAGAGAGGAAGAAGAAAAATGCAAATATATTTCTGGGATATAATATGCTTAGTCAGATTTGACAGATCTTTAATACGTTTTAATATGGTGCTTTTGAGACATATGACAATTCTTGCTATTTTGTTCTCAGAAAAGATAGTGGTCTTTAATATTTTTTGCAGTGTCTTTTTCACACTCTCTCTTCATTTGATAACATAAAATCCTCCTCATATTGAAATATACAGAATTTAGTTTTATTTTTCTCTTCATCAATATTAGAATTTGTCAGTGATACCAATAGGGACTTCAGCTTTCTTTGGGTGAAATTTTCTATAGCAGTTTTGATTTCTTTAAGAAATGTAGGACTGTTACTTACACAACTTTAGGTGTTATCACACTTACACATATCTATAAATTTTGTCTCTCATCTTAGGGAAATGGTGGCCATTTTTTCTTACTATTGCCACAGATTGGCATTTTTCTCCTTTTGGACATTAAGCCACAGGTCTTAAAGTTTCTCTTCATTATCAAAACCTTGTTCTCTCTATTTTTTATTTTTATTATTATTTATTGTTACTATTGTTATTATTATTATTAATTATTATTATCATTATTTAGTTTTTGGAGACAGGGTAGTCTGTCCTGGATCTAGCTCCGTATTTTTATTTTCTATTTATTTATTTATTGTTGTTTTCAAGACAGGATTTCTCTGTGTAACAGCCCTGGCTGTCCTGGAACTCACTATGTACATCAGGCTTGCCACGATCTCACAGAGATCCACCTGCCTCCCCAGTGCTGGGATTAAAGGTTTGTACCGCCACTAAAATGTATAATGACCATTGGGTATTGAGTTAAGTTCAGTTTATAGACTCCTTCCTTTGAAAGCTTCTTTCTATTAAGAAAATTTTTAGGACACCTCAGTTTTTATTTTATTTCTTTAGTGTTCTGTCTTCCTTTTGAGTTGCCCTGTAGATAGTGTAATCACGTTTCCCTTTACCTTAATATATCTGAATGAGCATAGCTCCTTTAAGCCTTTCCATGCTCACTATAATAACGGGTCATGTTGATGCTGGTGTATGTTAACTGTCTTGCTCTTGAGAAAGTGCTATGTTTTTTTCTCCTCCTCATTCTTTATTTGCTGGGAAACTTTCAGCTACATTCTAGGCATTGCAAGTGAGGTTGTATATTCCATAGTAGTCCTCTGACTGGTTAATGTGACTGAATTCCCATCATCAGCTTCGTATTAGCTCAAACCTCAGTTCAGGCTTTTCTTCTGCAGCTGGGATCTCCTCCACATACATATGTCTCAATGCTTAGACAGATAACTGTATATAGAGTATATGGGGAGATATTGGAGAGCTCACTCTCTGGCTGTCTTCTTGCTTGAGTGCTCTGTGTTACCACCCCGCCATTTTGTGCTGTAGATCACGAAGTCGTGGTATTTCATCACACATTTGCCATGCCACTTGGCCACTAATTGTAGCTTGCCCTCAGCTTTCTCCCTTTAGAGCCACAAACTCTCCCCAGCTCCATGGACCACATCTGCATATGACAATGGCTGGCATAAGAAATAGACACGTCTTTTACTTATCAGTGAAGTTGCCAGAAACCTTCCCTTATGCCAGACCTGTGTCATTATATCCACCCTAAGACCAATCACCAGCAGAGACAAACAATGGTGTGTTATGTTTGGCTCAGCGAGTTCTATGCATGAGAGGAAAAGTGGGCTTTCCAAATAAGTCAGTGACTCTGCCACAAAGGAAAAAGCTGGTAATGGGTCTGAGATAGACAGCCAACTGTGTCTGCTACAGAGACTTCTGCATTGCAAAATTCCAGTGGACGCTTTTCACACAGACTAGCACAGGGATTGTGGGACCCACGGTTGTGCAATGTGGTGCTGCTAAAATTAATTACTAGATAATTTTATAAAAGTTGAGAAATTTATGAAGTGATAAATTAGTTTTAATTCCACCTAATGGTGGAACCTCGTAAAGAGGGGTATGAACAGCAATGTTCTAGAATTCATAGAGTATATGGCTACGGATGTGGCTCAGTTGGTAGAGGGCTTGCCAGCGCCACATTAACCAGGCATGGTGGCACAGGCCTGCAACTTCATCACTCAGAAGGTGAATGTAGGAGGGTAAGAAGTTAAAGGTCATTCTTACCTTTAATTTTAAGTCTTACCTTTAAGTTTAATTGAAGGGCGGTCTGGCATACCTGAGTTCCCATCTAAAACAAAAACAAAAACACAGGAATTCAAGCTATAAGTTCTCTTAAAATATATGCTTGCATGTATATCTGTGACGGTTTGAATGACAATAGCTCCCATAGGCTCATATATTTGAACATCTAGTTCCCAGCTGGTGGAAATATTTGGAAAGATTAGAGAGACATAGCTTTGTTCTAGGAAGTGTGCTCCTGGGTTTGGACTTCGAAGTATCAAAAGCCCATGTCATTATCATTAATATATGTAACACATATTAATTCTGACTAGTATAAATGTAAGCTGTCTCCATCTTGAGGATGTGGTGTGTGTGTGTGTTGCTGAGAGTTCTATCATTGACCTGTATCTTCAGCAAGTATTATTTTTCCACCAGTTCCTATTAATCTATAAGACTGGTTTCTATTTGCTGTTTTGTTTGCTTTTTACAGTACTAGAGGCTGAACCTAGAGTCTTGTACATGCTAAACATATTATATATATGTATGTATGTATGTATGTATGTATGACATGTGTATGAGAGGCAGGATCTTGTTAACTTTTACAAGCTGACTTTAAACTTGTTCTGAAGGCCACATAGGCCTTGAGCTGTAATCCTCTTGCCATAGTCCATTCCTATTAACTGAAATTACAGAGCAATGCCACCAGATCCAGATTTAAAAGCCCACATATTTACGAAGCTCAAAGCAGGACTAGATGTTTAACTAGATGTTATCGGATGATTGCATTGTTTATCGGTGTCTGTGTGTGCACATTAGTGTATTGATAAGCTTTTAATATGAAAAATAGGAATAAAATGGTACTCATACTTTTTTTTTACCCATAACAAATATATTTGAAGTGTGTGTGGGGTGTGGGGGGAGCAGCTAAGCAAATTCTACATCAATCCATTTATAAACGGACATGGTTTCATTGGTTAAAGGCAAGAGTGTTTCTTTCTCACAAATTAGCCAAAAGAACTAAGGCCATTTTCCCTCCACCAACAGAAATCCAGTATAGTGCCTCAACCCCCACTAATTGCAATATATATATTTCCCTCGGGCTAGTCAAGCCTCCACTAACTTTAGTGGGAATGTAGACCAAGGGTTTGTACTTAGAGCCGAAGGCAACAAGAAACCACCGGGCACGTTTTTCAGCAGAAATTGGTTATAAGACTCAGGTTTGAATTGCCGGACTAATTGGGATTCAAGAAACTCATCAAGAGCCTAATTTAGTGACAGTTTAGTACATTCTAAGTCACAAAGCATGATCTTCCAAAGGCATAATCTTCCAAACCGGTGGCAATAAACCGGGAAGCGTCCAATCCTCACATGTTCGAGCCCCTGAATTCCGGTGTGCCTTTCTTTCCTGGCTGCTTAGGAGCGCAGAAAGAGCCTCGGCTACCCTGGAAGAGGATCCTGTCTTTGGTATGGGGAAGGCTGAGACCGTTTCCTGTTTGCTCATCTGGAAGATTGTCACCAACCTGACTGCCTCACACAAAGCGTTCACCTTTCCTAGACCCACCCTGTAAAGTAGGGGCTGGAGGGCAACAGGAAGTCAAACTGACAGGGCGCAGGCCGCATCCTTGCCAGAAAGCATTGTCTGCTCTGGGTTCTATCAGTTTCTACCCGGCATCCATTGCTTGAGGAATTCCTGGAAGGACAATGACCAACAGCAATTATCTCCACGTGTATTTCTTCTTGAGCGTTTTCCATGTGGAACGGCTTTATGCCTATCCTTAAAATCTAGTTGTGACTACTTCTCCAACTTAAAGTAATTGTCTCCGGTTGAAAAGAAAATATTCAAACAATAACCCCAAGTGTCCCAGAAAAGAACATAATTCCTATCCTTATTTTCTACAATAAACTATAACTACGGATTTTTAATTGCAAAAACAGTTGTTTTAAAGATTTGTAGATTCAAGCTATGAAATATTTAAAAATTTCGCAATTAACTGGGAAGAAAACTAGTTTCTAAATATATGTTTTATTCTTTGATAGTTTCATAGACTGAATTTTAATTCTTTTCACCCGCCCCCACCCCCATTACCATAGAAGAAAAAAGTAGAGCTTGTTTTGGTTTGGTTTGGTTTGGAGGCGGGGTTTCTCTGTAGCTTTGGAACCTGTCCTGGAAGTTGCTCTGTAGGCAAGACTGGCCTCGAACTCACAGTTCTGACTCTGCTGGGATTAAAGGCATCTGCCACCACCTCCCAGAGGAAAGGTAGTTTTAATGTGGAGCTTTTAACTATAGCTTTCTAGAAATGGATTTTGTTTACAGACTTAACTTCAACTTTATTAAGCCCCTTTCATTTATATGAAAGTATTTTATCAAACCTGTAACAATGTAATTGTTGATTTTTTTGAACCTCAACATTCATTAGCCAAACAGAAAGCTTGGTAGTCCTCACAATGTCCATACTTTGTATTTCAGTAGGGGCAAATGTCACATATCATTATCTCTTCCTGCAAAGAATTCAGCACATCCCCAAGCAAACACTAGGTGTTTTACAATGGGCTTTGTGTTAAACTTGTACTTCCTTATAATCTCGTATAAACACAAAAACACATTATCATAGACTGATTACTTACTGTGGAAGATGTGTATTCCAATCTACAGTCTGCTTTGTCTTAACGAAGACAAAAGTCATGCCAGACGACTCACAGGAAGAGACCTCTAAGCCCAGTTTTGTTTACTGGCAGAGGTGTAGTACAATGGAAGGAGCAGCAAGGACCGTTTCTGACAAACCAGAAATAAAGATTAAGAGCTCAACTCCTTGAGCTTAAATAGCAAGAGAAGGCAATGTTGTCCTAGGGACTTCACGAATAAGTTACTTGAAACGTGGAGAGATGCCTTTGAGAAGAAGTGTACATCTGGAAGAATGCAGCTCCAGTCAGAACCAGGACAAGGACATGAAACAAAACATAGGGAGAAATACTGTGATCTCTCTGAGATCTACATATCTACCCACCGACAAAGCCACATGCAAGTCACCTGTCAGAGGAATACAGCAGAGGTACAGATGTCATCTCAGAGCTGGCCAGAGAAGGGACGCAAATGGATTCCCAGGGATGACCCAGAAACTTAGCAAAGACTGCATCTACTACAACAGCAGAACCTTTCTGTCATCACTAATTCATAGAATGCACATTTATTTTCTGTGCCTGACTCTACCGAATGGGGGGAACTTGTCAAATTTAGAATGGGTTCTAGGTCAAATTGAATTTGTAAGATGTCTGCTTTAGTAGCAGGCACATGGGGCTGGAGAGATGGCTCAGTGGATCATAACACCTATTGCTCTTACAAAGATTCCAGCACTCTTACAGTCAATCCCAACGTCCTGTAACTCCATTTCCAAGGCCTATTCTTCTGGCCTTCCTTGGTTCCTTCATGCACGTAGTACACGTATACTCAATGCAGGCTCTCTCTCATACAACATACACACATACATACATAAAGAATGATAAATAAATTTGATCAAAACTTAGAAAGTACAACAGATGGTTTAGGAGAAAACAGATGTTTTATCAGAAAACAGTTAATGGAATCATTTAGAACACACATGCTATCCATTCATGGTTCTGGAAAAAGAAACAAAGGAGAGAGCATCAGGGTTAGCTGGCAGAGATTTTGTTCATATCCTAAGCCTGTAGGAGGGATCTAGAGTAGAGGGTTGTGCCATAACCACAGAGGAGGAGATGATCAAACCATAATCCTTCATGAAGCCAGCCAGTGAGCAGAAGCCACAGTTTCCCTTGGCTCTTTTGTAAAGACAACATAAATAATTGTCAGGACCCAAATCTCTTTAAATGCTTTCTAGGTCCTGAGAAAATCCTAGCTTTCCTGTCTCTAACGACAAAGACAAAAATCTTAGTTTCACTCATGTGTACATGTATGCCTATGCCTAGAGCCAAATTGCCCTATCTTCTTTGTTAGACACAAAAACTCACAATGGACTACTACAACATGGTAGATACTCAATAACCATCACTTGAATAATAATAAAAAAATATTAAACGTGTGACCACGTTGTAATTATTTCATGCCAATGAACCAAAATTATAAGGAAAACATTGTAATTTCTGAACAAAACATCGACAAGTGTCACACAACTGAGAAATCTAGAGGGCTTGGCTTGGCAGGAAACACAGATGTGCAAAGGGACAGCTGGAAGCACCACAAGGAGCTCTTTGGAGACTTCACAACTTTGTCAAGAGAAGGCTCTGTCTGCCAACAGCAGGGAGGGGACAAGCAGCAGCTTTGTGAAAATATGCTCACTGTGTTTGGTTTCAAGATGCAGAGTTCAGCTTTCTGGAATTGTGCTGATTTATTGTGAGACTATTTCAAACATTCCAATATAGATAGTTTTTTTTTCCAAAAGACCCTTTATGTTTCTATCTTAACCTTATTTCATTTTCAATAGATCATTGGATCTTTGAAAATAAGACAACAGAAAATCCAACTTTGTTCCAAATTAAAAAAAAAAAAAGAATATTTATATAAATGTCTGTGCTTTAAAGGGTATATATTTCAGGAAAATCTAACATGATGGTACAAAGAACTGACTCAAATTAATAGCTCATTTTTCTAGATGATAGAAATTGCTTGGGAAAGCAACTTAAAAAATGTTTATTATACTCCAAATAGCTTGTGAGTATCTTGAAAATTTATACTATAAGTCACAAAGAAATGTGTTCATTTCACGTAAGAGTCTGCTTTACCCAAACCACAAAATCATTTATTTTATTTTGTCTAATCAACTGATAGTTAATAATTCAGCACTAAGTTATTTTATTGCTTTTCTCTGGCTAATCAATTGCAGCAAAGATGAGCTGGTTTTCCATAACCAAAGACTTCTAAGCTTTCTTATCTCTTCCATTCTGAGACTCAGGCATACAAGAGCGAGTGGGGGATGATAAGGAAAAAAAACAGAGAGAAGGAAGAAAAAGGAAATAGGTAGATGGGTGTGGCGTGCCACATCTAAGGTCTGTCGCTGGCACTCTTAACTAGTCTATCACCGAGTGACTTCCATCATTCTATAAAACACTAAGGTTATATTCAGTTTCCAGCTGACCATCTTTCTTTCAAAACCCAAAAGTCTAAACAGACTTATCAATCATCCAAACTTTGTGAGGGTCACCATGATACCACAAAAGGAAAATTCTACATCCGACCACCAAATCTATGTTGCAACTGAAGCAGACACACAACTTAAACAAACAAACAAATAAATAGATTTGGTCTATATGTGCTTTGTAGGGAAGTGTGAGTGGGTGGTGTGCAGGTGGTGCAGCTGGAGCTGTGCGTAGACCAGAGAAGGACTTTGTGTCATTGTATCAAACTCTCTCTACCCTGTTCTCTTGGGCAAGTCCCAGTGATACTCTTCTTTCTACAGCCACAGCATCAGGATAATTGGTGTCCAGAGCAGTGCCTACTTTCTTCTTGTCTGTGTAGGTGCCAGGGATTCAAACCCAGGTCCTCACGTTTACAAGACATAAACATGAGGACCTGGGTTTGAATCCCTAACCCCAACCCTAACCCTGTTACCCACTAACCCACCTCCCTAGTTCCCTAAAATGTCAAATAAACTATAAACTTACCTTCAGACTATGTATGAAGTACATCTGAAATATGAATTTCACTCTGTGACCTCCATTCAGCCTGTAAGTTGCCCCTCAATGTATATGCAAATGTTAAAGAAAGACAACAGCAGCATTCAGCAAATCTGAATTCTAAAGGCCCATCTTTGTTCATTTCGAAGAGGGATGTTCAACCCCTCTTGCTATGCCTACTGCTAGCTTTCAAGTGTTGAGCTCCTACTCTCTATAAGGTAAATATGTTTTGTTTTCCATTTCACTTATTTTGAAACCAATGATTATAAACTTAATTATAAACTATCACTTCTGTGCTTCCTCAAACATCATTGATTGTGGCCATCATTTCTAGCTGTAGGTTTGGAAGGAAATAAGGAGGAGGAAAAAGCCTTCCTGCTAGCATTTCCTATATGTAAATAGGAAAACAGGTTCATGCTCCTAAGGGATGCACAACAGGCTTAAGAGAGAGAGAGAGAGAGAGAGAGAGAGAGAGAGAGAGAGAGAGAGAGAGAGAGAGAGAGAGAGAGGCCTGCACATGTCGTAATTGTCAAACAGCCTGGCTGACTTTTGACCTGATTTAGCATTATTTGAAAAAGCTCACTGACACTGCCAATAACATCTCACATAATAGGACACACATCTTGCAACTGAACCACAGACCGTGCTGAGCAACCTAAAGAATCCAGGAAATCCATGTTTCAAATGTAAACTGCTCAAAGAGAAAAGCTACTGAAGGGTCTGGAAGAAGGCCCTCACTGTGCTTCCTTTAAATGGAAGAGCCACATTTTTAAAGTTTCCTTGCTTTCTTCTCACAATCTTGCTTTTTTTTTTTTTTAAGTCTATGATTTTTCCAATCATTGCATTTAACAAAAGTTTACCTTCCTTTTTTTTTCCAATAAAGATTTAGTCTAATATCACTGGATATGCTTCAGGCCATAGAAACAGAGCACACCTTCCAAAGACCAGATGAAAGGGACAGACAGCCTTTTAGAATAGCAGGTACCACTCTAATCTGAAGCTTGTACTGTCCTTTCAATCCGAGCAGAGAAACAATTAATAAAGGAACCCATTAAGGCCTGATTATTGCAGCTAAAAAAAAAAAAAAAAAAAAAAAAGGAAGGTTAGGATTTCAGTCCTTTGAAGTAACTGAGAATGATTCAGGCCTCATTACAGAGATATAATCTACATTCATACATTTATGTTAGCGATTCAAATCTATTGGGACAGATTGGATTCCGTTAAATAGTGCATCTCTCCTGTGGAACTTTTCTCAGGCTTTCTGGGGCTAAGCTGAGAGGTGACTTACAATGCAAAGTGTTGGGATTCTACTGTGCTGTCAAAGAAAGGCAGTACAGAAAAGAAAAAGAAGAATAAGATATAATCTAAAAAGCCATGTCAGCCTCTTCTTTGGGCAGTTTAGTAAATGCCCTCCCTGTCATCAGCCCTGCACAGAGGAGAGGCCAAAGGACTCCAGAAGCCTCAGACACTGCACCTGCTGCAGGAGACTTTTCATATGAGCATTTAGAGGATGGGGCTTCCCCTCAGTTTGGAAAGAATTAAGGTCAAACTTTCAGCTAGAATAGCCCCTACTGGAATAGAAAAGTGATTGTGTGTGTGTGTGTGTGTGTGTGTGTGTGTGTGTGTGTGTAGGAGAGTGGGGGAGAGGGAGAGAGAGAGACAGAGACAGAGAGAGAGAGAAAGAGAGAGAGAGAGAGAGAGAGAGAGAGAGAGAGAGAGAGAGAGAGAGAGAGAGGGAGGGAGAGAGAGAGAGAGGTGTTGGGCTGAATGAGTATCTGGTGTGAATTAAAAAAAAAAAAAAAAAAAACTCAAGTTGGCATCAATAGTGTTGGTGCCCAGCATAAAGAAACCCCAAACTAATTACTTCCTGTGTTTCATAATTTTTCACAAAAGCATCTTTATTGTATAGTGTATAGTTCCATCAAACATATTTTTAAATGTAGTTTCAATTAGCTGTCAATTCAAACATTTGCATTCTTCTTTCTGTGAGGATGGGACTTAACCCCCTTGGAAACTGCCTGCTCGTTCACTCATTTGTCTGTTCAGGTATAAAGCTTGAAGTAGGAAATTGGAATTAGCGCTGTGGGCTCATTTTTCAATATCCATACTTTAATTAAAGAAGCAAGGCTTCTTTGACGCATGCTCTTTATTTGACTAACTTTTCAATTAATAGCTACAGAAATCAGCTAATTATATTAAAGTTAGAAATCTGCTGTGATGTTTGTCACACTGTTGAAATCTTTTGAATAAGCATTGCAATGAGTTATAAATAATGTAATTAAAACCCCAATTCTGGTATTAAATAGTGCTATTTCAAAGGCGCTGAACACACAGAAAAAAATATAAGGCCATGCATTCAAGCCATTTCTTCAAGTCACTAAAATGCATTTGGGCAATCATTAACAATGCCTATCTCTAGGACTTTTAGATTTTAATTTTCTTTCTCCAGCTCCCAATGAAGACTGAAACCTAATGTTCATGAGAGCGCCCCTGGGTTGTAGGTGCAAACTCCTTTTGTTAATTCTTTCTGTTGTAGTTGTATGACTCTCAAGTTCACCTTGGAATGCCTGCCTCTTACTCAGCTTGTTAGTTGAACCACGTGAAATTGCCACTTTCCTAAATGGAAAGCTGCAAGATATTGACAATTTGTTTTGCTTAGACAGAACACAGATGTCTAACTGCCTTCCAGTCAGCCGTTCCCTAGTTTAGGAATTTTCTAAAAGAAGTGCTCCTCTGGAACTCAGAACTAACTGCATCTATCACACTAGGCAGGAACGGGTTATCTCAGTGTTTCCTTCTGTGCCTGTGCCTTTTGATTCTGGGCGACAGCTTCCTGGTCTTCTAGTGACTTCTGCCTGCCTCTGGGTTAAGAGCTGGTTCTGTGAGCAGCAGTAGAGTTGGGGGTTGGCGTGTGAGTGGAGGATTTGTAGGTAGGTAGTGAAGCGGCATTGTAAAACAGAGCCCTTTAAACATTAAATTTGAAGATTGGGGTGGGGGGAGCTCCTCTTTATGGTAACATGCGAAGGAAATTGCATAGAGAAGAAAACAGGCAGCAGGGGATTTGGTCAAATTGTGTGATAAAATCTGCGATCGCAGGAAAGTGCCTAGGCTTTGAAGTCCGTGCGTGAGTCTGTAAAGGACTCATGTTAGCAATTAGAAATCAGTAACTCGGGTCCCTGATTTCATTTACGCCAAGAGAGAGGCGATGTTTAAGGGTGACGATAAATCTCTCTGAGCTTAAAAAGACAGAGAGGGCCAAAGTGTGAACTTTTTACTTCAGCAACGGAAGCGAGAAATCAATGATTCATTAAAACCCGAGACCTCCTTGGAAGCTGGCAGGAGAGGAGGAAACGAAGCAGCTCATTATGTCTGTCTCCCTTTTCGACTCTAGCTCCTATCAGTTTATAATCTGCTGTTGGGGGAAGAGTTCGCCTTGAGCATCCTCTACTGCTCTCTCTCCCCAACCCTCTTCCCTGCTTCTGGGACCTGGAGGGGGAGAAAGGCAAACACACACAAAAGCCAGGTCCCAAAACTCCGTTTTCACAGCCAAAGGGGGGGGGGGGAAGGAAGAAAAAGAAAAGGACACTGGAAAACTAGTGAGCAAGGGGCTCCCGGGAGGAGCGGTTCCCGCCGGAGGGCAGCACATTTCGGAAAGCACGCGGACAGCTCGCGCTGGTGGCCAGGACGCTGGAGCAGCGATTAGCTAGAGCTGCAGGCTGCGGGGCGGCTGCGCCCACGGAGGCTGCGAGGAAGGGACCCGCAGCCCCCAGCTCCGAGCAAAGGCACCGCACTAACTCTCGCCCAGGCTCCCCCCACCCCACCCCGCTCGGCCCCCTCCCCCTCCCCTTTCCCTGGCGTTCCCAGCAGCTTAGGGTTTCAGATGTCCCACCGCCGTTTGACCCCCTCCCCCGCCTTCTCCACCCCTGCAAATGAGGTTTGACCAGCAGAGTTAGAGCCCACCTCTGGCTGAAAAGCACTGACATTTAGACTCCAGGCTTCAACCTGTTTACAAGCGTCTTTCCAAGGGACTCGGAGGTGGAGGGTAGAGCCAAACAAAACACCAGCCGCCAGCCGCCAGCCGCCCCCCAAACAAGTGGCTCTCGGGAGGCTTCACATCAACAGGCACCACCAAAAAAGAGAAAGGAAGAAGGAGAAGGAGAAGAAAACAACTGGGCAGCTGCCTCCAGTTCTGACAACTCCAAAGAGAACTTTTTAAGTGGCCAGCAGGCTGGGACTCTGCAGAGAGGGACCAGAAGGTGCCAACCGCAGAGGGGCGCAGATGTCTTCCTGCACCCCCACCCCACCCACTTCGGGTTTTGTTCACCGTGCTGTCATCTGTTTTTCAGACCTCTTTTGCATCTAACATGGTGAAGAAAGGAGTGAAGAAGAGAACAAAGTAACCCGTGGGGTGGGGTGGGGTGGGGGGGAGCGGAGCGCTGGTGACCCACACCGCCAGTTCCTACTGCCGCGGCCACCCACGTCCACTGTTCACCCGGAGGAGACTGCAGAGGCGCAGGCAGCGGGTCTGAAAACGGAGCGAGGACAGGCAGCCGGCCCTTCCGAGGAGTTATGGATGTTGGTGTATTCGCTTCTGGCCAGATCCGTACCCGGAGGGAGCTAACCAGTAGCCACCACCTCCAGCTGTCTCTTTGCCTCGCACCAGGTCTCACCCTTCCAGTATGTTCCTTCTGATGAGACAATTTCCAGAGCCGAGAGTTTCAGTACAATGTGGAAATGGGCACTGACACATTGTGCCTCAGCCTTTCCCCACCTGCCGAGCTGCTGCTGCTGCTTCCTCTGGTTGCTCTTCTTGGTGTCTTCAGTTCCTGTCACCTGCCAAGCTCCTGGTCAGGACATGGTGTCACCGGAGGCCACCAACTCCTCTTCCTCCTCCTCCTCCTCCTCCTCCTTGTCCTCTCCTTCCAGCGCAGGGAGGCATGTGCGGAGCTACAATCACCTCCAAGGAGATGTCCGCTGGAGAAAACTGTTCTCCTTCACCAAGTACTTTCTCAAGATTGAGAAGAATGGACAGGTCAGCGGTACCAAGAAGGAAAACTGTCCGTACAGTAAGTAACAAATGCGTGCTCCTCTCTTTCCAATTATCCACCCCCACCCCACGCGGGGAGGGGGGGCAGAATCTGTTCCAGATGTGGCCAGCTAAATATTTATGTCCCCAACCCCTGTAAAATGATGAAGTGGAATACTTTCACACTAAATCAGCCCCCTCCCGAGTATACATTGTGCCGCGGGATCCCCACCACCACACAAGCTTTCTCTGCATCCCTTGCCGCCCTAGTCTAGGTCTCTCTAGTTTGTCACTCACAAGGACCACTCCCGGTGCCCTAGAGTTGTTGCTGCTAGGAGAAGTCCCATTCTGTCTCCAATACCTTCCCCCCATCTCATCCAAAGGTCTCCTTTCCCTCCCTTCTGGAAATGGCTCAAGTAAACACAGTTTGTTTCCTTTTGCTGGCAATCTTAAGAGTTTTGGGACAGGCTCCTAAAGCTGAAAATAATTATCCACTGTCAATTATAGGGGCTTTATGGGACCTTTAAGGAAGAAGACTCACTTCCACTGTCTCCTGGCCCCCATCCTTTGCCCCACCACTCCTAGATAGAAGCCAAAAGAGGGTTGTTGTTGTTGTTTTTCTATTTTTGAATTTTTTCCCCTTTTTGGGTCCCTTGTTTTGGTTTGAGTGATTGCAGTCCATGAAGTTAGCTTTTCGGGAAGCACCGCTGCTATTTGTCTGTTGCCTGCCTTCTCTCTTGGTAACATGATGCTCATGTCTGCATTGTCAATAGCATATGCACTGCTTTGTGGTGTCTTGTACTGTTTCTTCTGAAACCTCTCATATTGCAGAGGCATAGTCCTACAGCATTGTAAACATCTGGGACTGAATTCACACAGACCTCACACAAATTTCATTGTCATTCTTTTATTTTCAAAGTAAAAGCCTAAGTCTGTTTCCAAGACTGTATCCCATAGGGCGAGGTTTGTCTCCCCAGCACACATTATGCAGGGGATCCCTGCAGCTCTTTCTTCCCCTCTTTCTCTCACTGGTCTTTCTTTCCATGGGTCTGTCTTGTGTGTGTGTGTGTGGGGGGGTGGGTGTGGGTGTGGGCAGCAGGAGGGGTGAATAAGGGGAGGAAAAATGAGGAGGGAAGGGGTGGACACCACCTCTCATCTTGAACCAACCCAGGCAAGCCAGAGTACTCTGTTGACTTCCCTTCCTGGTTACTTGTGCCGAGACTTCTTCATCCTCCATTGATTGCTATTTGAAGGGCTTCCCAAGGCTATGTGATGGCACGCTGAAGACAGTAGACAGTGACATTTGAACATCTTTAATGACTACTTGGCTTTATCTCTTTGGTAAATTCCAAGTCACCTTTGAAGGGGAACATTTTGTGTTGGTTCTTTGGGAATTCCAAGCACACACACTGGCCAGCATGATGAAACATGAGTCACACATTTCAGATTTTGTTTGTTTGTTTGTTTGTTTTTTGACTCAGAGTGTATCAGGTACTGATGAAAATGACAACTGACCAGAATTCAGCGTTTTATTTTTCAATAAAGAATACGTCAATTAAGACTTAGGGTTTTTTTTTTTTTTTGCAAAATCCAACGTTAACTTTTATTCATCTTCAGTCGCTTTCAACCTAGTTGCTCATTAAAATCAGCAATGTGTTTATAAGCAATGTCTTTGCAGAAGCGTTTGAGCTAATGGATGCTAGGTTAAGTATTGGAAATATTAAATACCTTAATACATATGCAAATATATTCATTCTGATGCTTAAAAAGTAGCTGAAATAGTATCTTTAATGATCATATCTTTTCCTCGAAAGTCTCTTGCCACTTGAGTACTGTACATACATACTGTACTATGGATAGCCTTTATGGTTTGCAGATCTTAACTTAATATTTTTGCCTACTTCTAAAACAAAACCCACCAGTGGTGACGACTTAAAGGGAGAGCCTGCCTCCACACTGAGCTGCAGTGTTTCCTGTTTTTAAATTCTCATAGGCTGAATTTCTTTAGTTCATAGGGAAAACATGAGGAAATGGAATCAAGTATCTGAGTTTTAAACTTGAGCTCACTTTCCTCCTCTTAACGTTTTGGTAATAACTTGATCTTGCTGTTACTGTTGTGTTTTCTTTTTAAATGTGGTGTAATTGATCAACCTGTAGATTTTTCAGTTTATGATACTCAGATGACTATTTTGTAAAGTAATGATCCCTGTGCCATGAACTACTTAGGAAAATGACTCCCAGGGAACACATTGAGTTTTATTTTTACAATATGAACTATCCCAAATGAGAAAATTATGCAACTTTTATTACATAAACAAGTACAGCAAATTTCCATCCTAACATTAAAAAACAAACATTATCTCTTTTGTGGGATTAAATACGGTAATTACTAATAGTCTTTTTTTTGAAATTAAAAGCTAAATATATAATATAAGAAGACAGTCTTAATTAATGGTTTAAAAGGGAATGAGGGTGGTTATATTGCTAAATATTGTTAAACCATAACTAATTTAAGCTTTCCAAGAACACATGTATCAAAACATAGCAAGTGAAAAGTACAGTTTGCAAAGGCCTTAATTTCACATGGAGCCTAGTAATCGGAATACAGCTAGCATTTCCAGCTGGACTTATTCACCTGAAATACATAGTATCATTTAGATAGTGTTTAAATAACTTGCACTTGAGAAACATTTGCCACACCGTAGGGTAGCCAGCCAGTCAGCACACCAAATAGTAGCCTGTTAAATATTAGGATATCTAACCTCTAAACAGTTTCAGTTAGTTCCTTGTCCAAAAGCCATATTTTGGGACTATTTTCCTAAACAAGATATTAGTTAGTTCCAATACACAAGGATGTCCTGTTGAGATTTGCTTATTTGAAGATTAATTTTCTTTGTTACCTTTGGCCCTGGTATTATTGCTTCTAGAATACCATTACAGCTTACCTAAGGGGTTATTTGTTTGTGATGCCTTGGGTAATTAAACAGCTGTTTCACTGGCTCATTGCCAACAGAATGCTAACAAAAGGGAAGAAAGAAACTCACTCATAAGTATTGCAATTTTTTTTTTAAACTTCATCCTCCAAAGCTAACACCTTGTTTTGAATAGATCTGAAAGTTGCACATGTGTTAAAGAAACTCTCCTTAACTTGAGTGATTGCTAAAACCTTTTTCTTTAGAAGGGGGTGGGGTGGGGTGGGGAAGGGATGTGTGTTTTCTTTGCTCTTTGCTATTATATGAATAAAGAGAGTAGGGGTGAATTATGTTTCTCCTGCTAGAAGACTAAGGAAGCTTGAATAATTGAGACTAGCTATGGTATATCTGTCACTAGATATGTGCAGGCTCATTTAGGTTTTGTTTTATCATGCCTTACATCTAGAGCTTTGCCCTTGAAACATTACCACTCAGCTTTGGTTCTGACCTCCTAGAAAGGCTGGATACAGCTGTTAGGTCCCTTTGCAAATTGACTTATTTCTGGACACGAGTAAAACAGCTGTGAGCTTCTCCTATGGTTGTCACTCGAAGAAAAGAAGAATCTATCGAAAGCAAAATGCATCCCCAAAGGATAGACAACTAAATATATGTTCCCAATACAGGCTCCCAGAGCTCATGGGCTTTTCTAAGAAAAGCATAAGAGAGACAAGGAATATGTGTCCCACTTCATACTCTAATAGTCACATGGGTTTGATAAAACTATATACATTTTAAGTATGAAAATTAAGGTTGGAGGAAGTAAAGTTTCCAGTCACTCAAAGTGACAAAAGGTCATTGCAAATCTAACCCTATCTGGGTATCTCTCCTTGTAGGCTATAGCTCTATGCTTATCTGAACATGAATACCAGTTTATTAGACCAAGCCATTCCCAACCTCCTAAAAATGAATCTAAAACTCATGCTGCCTTTTGCTGTGAACACTAATAGGTTTCAATCTTAATCAGGAGATAAGTAAAATGACTGTGGGAAGAAAACAAAAAATAATAAGTGCAGGTGGCCACATGGTACCAGACAATGTCAGTGTATCATCCAGGTCAGGCCTCTCGCTTGATATTCTGCTTGGGAATATAATTGCTCGTGGACACACACAAAGTACACATGCATCAATCTCACTTATGTGAACAGGGGTCATTAGGAATACATGACTATTTAAGAAAATTCATGAATGTCATTATATATAGTAATTGTTTACAGCTGAGGGCCAAATGCTTAATTGTTCCCACGTGCAATAAAATAATTTGATTGTAAATACTTGTGGGAGCTTAGGCTGTTGCAGGAACTTCTAGCACGTGACTCTACAAAAAGTGACATTATGGAGACCTTAAAGCTAGAGATAGAAATGCTGTAAAATGAATGGATGAATCAAAGAAGATATTTGCCACATAAAAATAATAGATTGTAATGCTAGACTTAGCACTAAGGGTTTGTGTCATTATTACTTTTAATCAGGAATTCAGTCTATTATTGAAGAAAATTTTAAAAAGTTGTTGAGGAAAGGACTACATTGTCTCACAATAAATACTCAAGAGTTTTCTGGAGTGTGGTGAGACCCCTATGGGCAATTTATGGCTTCCGCTGGTGTCTTATTTACAATTGAGTTTCTTTCTAGAATTTGCTTGCAAAATTTATAACCAGAAGCATTTAATCATCAGGCTTGAGGATTTACGAAGGTGGAAAGCACTGTATTTAATGTTTACATGACACTGTCCTATTACCTTTACTGCATCTGTACCATGTGGACCCTCTACTTTGATGGCTTTATCATAAATCCATTAAAATGCACAATTTGAGAGTTTCCTCTTCATAAACCTGATTTATAACCACCTCCTAGAAGAACCCAACAAACCAGTTGGCTGAATGGCATGCTGGTATCGGAGGAAGAGAACTCAGGCACCAAACTCTGGGTATTGGGAATGTCAGTAACCTGGTGCCTGAAGGTTCCGTCCATTCCTTAAAAGCATGTATTCCCAAAACAATGTTTAAACATATAATTTTTGAAAACCAAAGTCCATTGCACATTTTCTTCTACACTGTCACTAACAGCTTGTAACATAAACTCTGATTCTAGCATGTTTCCTTAGAAATTAAATAGCTTGCAACGAACATGAATAAATACTTTAAATTCCTACACAATTACTTTAATGTTCAGAGGCAAACCCCATTTATTATCCGAATGTCTACCTTCCCACAAACCAAAATGCTGGGGAAAGGGTTGACAGCTCATTTAGAATGAAACTAATGTTCCTCACAATTATGAGCTGCCTATGGATATCTTTCTACATCTTTTCTAAGCCTTAATGTCCATATGCTTATCAAAAATTATAGTGCAAATGATATTTATTATCCCCCCAAAAGGAAGAGAATACATACGTAGTCAAAATGATTTTAATCTGTTTTAACATTAATTCTCTGAACTTTGCAATGAATAGTTGTCCAGATGACAGCTTTACTGTGACTGTTCCCAACATTTGTCAACATTAATAGTTGATGTTTGCTTAATATAAGTAAGTAAAATATTAGCATTTCCCTTGAAGAAGTTAAAAACCTCTTGTAGCTTTACAGTGAAATGGGATATAGATCCCTGCTTGTGCAATATTCATACAATTTTCTAACAGTTTAGAGATATAACAATCTTCATTTGGTCTCAAGTCCTGTATAGAAATGTATCTTAACCTTTAATAGGTATATCACAACTATTTAAGACCTTTTCTACTTACTGCTTGACAATTTTTTTAAACTTGTTATTTTTTTTTATTATTTCAGATTTAAGATGTTGACTTTCTAACATCAGCATATGTCCTCCCAAGGTTACTTTTACCTGTAACAGTCAGTAGGCACAACAAAGAAAGACATAAATATGTGACTTCCAAGTTAGAAGAAGGAACTTCAGGTGGATCTTAGGATCTACCAGTTGTGTTGGATACTGAATTGAGGAATACAAAATTTTGATATTGCATAGGATTACTTTTTAAAAGCGAGACCTTAATTTTAACAGATTTTTTTTTATTAATAGAAGCATTCACAATACCTACTAGGTCACCCACAAAATAATGTCTGTCAAGGCTCCTTGCCTTTAAATCAGGCCACTAGTGTTCTTTCTTTGAACATTGTGTTCTAATTGGAACAATAAATCAAAGAAGACACTCAGAGTAGATTCCCATGTAAGGTGGATAACTGGACAGTGACTTTTTACTGCTGTTAACACGTGCATCCAATTACCATTTGAAAGATTCATAGTGCTGGTGGTCCAGCATTACCTCATTGCATAGTTCACCTAATAATTCTTCGGCCTAAATCTGTCTACCTCTACCTATACCTAACCTGTCAGTATGTGTATTACCAATAATGAGAAACTTTCAGATGTTTGGCATGCTTCCTGCAATGAATGCTGTGATGAATATGTCAATTCATTACCCGACTAAGCCTAATAGAACGGGATGTCTTGATTAAGTTGATGTACCCTAAATTTTAAATCATTAAATTTAACTAGGCAAACCTAATAATTCCACTATAACTCTAACCTAATTCTGAAGTTTGTGTTAACTAAAAGACAAAGTACTTGTTATTATTCCTCAGATAAATTCTTCTTTCAGTTTCCTTTAGAATGTTTACTGTCTTGATAAGCATAATGTTGTTTTCATAATTTTTCTTAAGGTCTCACTCTTGTGTTGGGAATAACTTGCCATCTATAGTATTGCAACTGAACTCAAGGCTCATTTACCTTCTAGAAGTTCTGTTTCGAGGCACCCTATGACAATTCTATTTTAAAAACACTATGAACCCTAATTGGCTTATCAACTCCCCTATTATTTTCTCTCCTGTATTTGTTTGTTTTTAATTTATTTTTTCCAGGCGTTTAAACCTACTGGATGTCTCTGAAGCCAAATAAATTATCACTTAGCACCTCAGGTGATATGCAGGGCCAGAAGTACAGACAGACAGTTTGGGACGTTACATAGTTTATGTTGAATGCACAAGAACTTCATCAGTTTAAATTGGACACACTCCACCAGAAGCCTTATTCTACTGAATCACCAGCTAATCCTCCTGTATCCCAGCCTCCAGGCCAGTTTTTCTAAGCTCTGCCTATACTGAAGGGAGCAAAGCCTAGATTTGATTTCCAGCTTAAACTCTGCACCCATACCCATTTCTGTAGTTTTGTTTTATGATTCTTTTAATTTTGTTTGCACTCTCCCAGTGCAAACAAAGTACCATTCCCTAGGTAATTTGCCACTTTTCCTGCCTTTATTTCTTCTCCGAATCTTGTATAAGAGAAAGCAAAGGTAATTTAGGAATAAATGTTTTTTCCCCTATGTTGTGGGTTCAGAGGTATTTGATAATCCCTACTTTCAGAATGTCACAAAGATTATCATATTCCTTGGTAAATGTTTATGGCTTTTATAAAACAAAATTTATGCCTTTGTTAATTCTGGTTATTGGGAAGGGCAACACACACACACACACACACACACACACACACACACACACACTCACACTTACACACACTTGTACTTCTGCTTAACCAAATACGGACATGTAGATCTCTGTTAGCAATATTTTAAGACACAAACAATAGACTCTCCAGCAACATGTAAATCTATTCATATTCTTCTTCCAAGAAAGCACCTTTGGTGACAACCTGCTAAATTAGAGTTATTTGCTTTATAAGGAGAATCTGGCAATTTATTTTTATTAAATTTATCTGTTACGATAACAATGACTCAATGTTGAGCTCCTTTTTCCGAATGTTTCCAAATTTGGAGTTACCTACTTACCAGTAGAATTAAAAAAAAGAGTTAATAATCTATACACTGGCAAATGTGGCAGCACATGACCATTTTCCATCTAAAGGCAGAGATACTTTTGTAACACTATTAATAACAATACTTATTAGACTTCCTGGGCATTTTCAAACTGCATCTCTGGAAAGATATGATTGCATAGATGTGGAAGGAGTGCTGAAGATGACAATCAAATTACAATACAAAAGCCTGATAAACAAATGTAGGAGAACTTTATATTTACAAAGCAGTCATCCTAGCAGCCACAATGCCAGTGTAAATGTGTAATGAAAATTCTAGGAGATGGAAAAAATGGACAAGAGGACAAGAGGACCCAGAGCATGGAGATACACATGTAGAAGGGAGTAGGGAGTTTTACTGAGTGCTGGAGCCAAGAGTTTTAAATCCCAGATAAAGTTCAGACAAATGAGTAGCGCTGAACTGCAAAAGGGCTGACCTTAAAGAAAATATAACCCAACTCCTGGCATTCAACTGAATGTTAAATGAACTGAAATGAGAACCTGTGACCTAAGAGGAATCCCACAGAGGTCATCAATAGTCTGTGTATCGGCAGAGAGAAAGCTTAGTCCTAAGTCTTGCTAAAGAAACTATGCCTTAATGATAGAACGAGAAAAACATGGCCTTTGATTCAAAGTAGTTAAATATGGGTATAGAGCGAAAGTGGACTTAGAAATCACAGGTTTGGGTGCAAATTGCAAGACAAGAGTGTGTAGCTTTGTGCAAGGTACCATCAGTAAAATGAGAATATTGTCCTTTTCCCCTACTTTATAAAGATGAAAACAAACAAACAAAATACCATTATTAAACTCCATAGAAATATGAACTAATTATTTTGTGTCAGATACTTTGTCAAGTACCGAAAAGATTCCAAATTTGAGAACTTCAAGAAACGTTTCTGCTGTCATTGGAGCTAACACTGCACTACTGACAGAGTCAAGCAGACAACTAAATCAAGACACTGAGAATGCTAGAATTCGAGCTAAGAGAGATAAGTAGGTTCCCAGATAGAAAACACAGGGAGTCTTCTGATCCTCATGGCGAGGGAAGGGCCTGGAAAGGTTGGGGTAATGGACCAAAAGTCATAGAAATGGGAGTTGATACATAGACACAGCTCAATATTATGTGGTATATATTGTCTTCATCAAGCAGATAGAGGGTTTTTTTTTTTTAATGAATATGATACTTTCACCTTTTTCAAGGAAAACAACTAATCATTATTTGGTAAAATAGAAATTAACCACACTAACATTGAAGAAAGATGATTTAGGCACCAAAGGAATTTCCTGAAATTTAACTGGAATTTTGATGTTCATAGTATGATTAAAAGAAAGAGCAGAGGCTGTCTTCATTTTTAACCTCATCCTCAGTTAATCTTAGGTTTATTTGATTTACAAGGGTGTCTTGCTTGCATGTATGTATGTTGCCTGGTGCCTAAAGAGATCAGAAGAAGGTGCAGTATTTCTTGAAGCTAGAGTTCTGGTGAGCCACCATGTAGGTGCTAGGAACTGAACCCAGGTCCACTGCAAGATAAACAAGTACAGTTAATCACGAAGACCCAGGCCCCGCCCCTAGCCTCATTTACTTTATGAAGTAAGAAAAACACAGAAAGAAAATTTTGAAAACACAATCATCATTCAGGATTATAATTGGCACAATAAAAATATAGTTAGTAGCAAAAAAATAAATCTAGTTAGATTTAAAAAGAAAAAAAAAACCTCAACATTTTAAAAAAAAAAACTGGGGACACGAAGCAGATCCTGATATGTCAGGTGGTTGTTAGCTTAAAATTTGAAATAGACCAGCTTTAAAAGTTCTCAATTTGTCTAACACTGAGAAGGGATTGTATGTTTAGGAGCAGATTCCACAGTAGAACAACTGGGATTTCACTTTGCATGGCCAGGTTGTGCTTTGTTCTCCCAAATTGTCTTAGACTTGCTTGATAGAGGCAATCAGAAAAAGAAACAGAGTAGGCTGCAAATGAAATGTTTCAGTGTTTTTAAACAAACAGAGAGACAGGCTATGAGTAAAAAATATGAGTCCTGAAATTTCACGGCAATGTGATCTTGGCCAAGTTACTACCCAAGGTTTTATTTCTGCACCTATGCGAAATGTTACTAATAGTCTAACTCGTTATTGATACAAAGGTGTGTTCATAGATTTACAAAGGTGGCTGAAAATATATAATGTAAATACAGGACCCTGCACGGAGCTCAAAGGTGTTAGCTTTCATCAGTATTTGAGGAGCTGACTAACTTGTATTCTACTATTAACCCATTGTCCAGAAAGATCCGTGGATTAGGTAGTAGTTTTAAAATAGGCATAATATTGATATTACACTATCTAACTTAATTTTATGGTTTACAAAACATGATAATGTTTTCCTCAGCTGATCAACAAAGTAGTAGTAAAATATAAGATCGTCTCTGTTATCCTGTACTATTCTTGGATGAGAAAATAAAACCTGAAAGTTATGTCCAGCTTGAAGATACATGAGTTAGCATGAATCAGTATCAAACTTCACCTGGTCTTGGGTACCTGAAAAATTATAGTTTTCTTGAAATAGTCCCAATATTTACCCTTCCTTCTGGACTACTTATCAACAATACCTTATTCTATTTTAATCTATTTTATTAAAACCCTTGTCATCTTTGTCAGTTTGGGTCTATGGAAAGTGCGCCTCTACAAAAGCCAGCTGCCTAGTAGACATTCCGATTCCTTTCCAGTGTCATTTCATGTAGAATGGTCATACTTCTCCCTACTCAACCCGTCTTATACATTTCTATGCCCCATTACAGACATCTCAGGTTGATTTTTGCTCCTGAAGACCCCACTCTTTTTGCTCACTCTTTAAGATGGTTTAAGATGTCCCTGGAATGATGTCCTTTCTCTCATTACCAACTGTCCTTCCTTCCCAATTTCAGCCAGGTTTACTAGGATGCCATCTGTAGGATGGTTTTCTGAACCATTCTGATGACTACAAAAACCTATTCCATGTGTCATAATACAATTTTCCATCTGATCATTCACTGCTCACTTGTAATTTCATTCTGATTGAGAAAGCTGTTATGGGTGCACAACTGTGTCTCACTGACCCTTGATATAAGGTCTTAATTTAGTACCTGGCACATATAATCAGTTTTCTTCACATTTGTTATTAAACAAATTAATCATTCTAAATTTATAGCCTTGAGACATTGAGACATTTCTGGGGTCAGTCACATGTTATGGAAAGCATGATTAATATTCTTTGGACTTTGTAATTTGCAAAGAAGGGGGTTGATGTGAACAATCTCACACACTTCCATTCAGCTCTTGTTTTCCAATTCTGAGAAATAGGAAAATACACTAGAAAAGATCACTGTTAGCTGTTTGACTCTGAAACACTTAAGTTCATTCAATCATCTGGATTAAAATTGTGGTAGTATGAAATTAATCATTTTTCAAATTCACTTTCATAAGATCTTTTGATTATATTTTATGGATATTAATAACGAATTTCCTCCACTTTAAAATTCTTGCTGATGATGAGAGTTGTTTCTGATTTCAAGTTATTTATTTTTACTCTTGGATTATGTGGTGGCTATTAAGAAATGAGAAAATCTTAGTAATTCCTTTGGAGGAGAACAACAATGTACTGTGCACAGTGGAAGTGAAGGGATGTGGCATGTAGTCTTGATTGTGTCAAAACATTTACTGTGAGATCTTACACAGGTCATTTACTTTATCTTGGCCTCAGAGACTTATCTATAAAATGAGTGCCACCGAATTGAGCTAAATCATCATTAAACTGTTTTAGTTTGGTACTCTCATGGATTTCAGAAGCATGCCTGTACTGGAAAATAATAGTTTTTAAACGTGTGAAATGGTAGTCATTGGTGGACATCAGGCCCGAATCCTTAAATCCTATGGACGCAACTCTATATTGTGAAGTTGCAGGGTTTTTTTTTTCTTTTGCAGAATTCTTACAAAAGATGGGGCATTACCTCTCTTGAGCCTTGTGGACCCTATATGCTGTTGCTAATGTTCTAATGAGGAAGTGCGGAGGTTCTTGTAGCTGGTCCAGGGGAAGAGCAAATGCCCTTCTAGAAGCCACAAAAGAGCTTGATTCCTCTGACCCCTTGTTGTAGATCCCCTGAAACTGATGCTGATACCAGACATCTGCTCTTCGGGGCAACGAAATAATACATTTATGCTAAAACCACTATCTCTGTAGTCTTTTGTTACAGAAACCGTAAGTTTTTGACATGTAAATTGGACACTGGGCATAAAACAGAAGAATTTTCAGACATGTGTTTTTGAAATGCCTGGATTTTTCTGAAAGAGATGATTAATAGGAACATGGGTATTCGAGGCATTCTTGTTGGAATGTGGAAGACAGGGAAAGAGTAAAGCTTAAGTCACCTAGGAATACCCATCCCTCAATCAACTCTCATTGTTGGTGAGAATAGGAGTCACAGGTGCTCCTGGAGGAAGTCTGAAAGAAACAATGAGGGATGTGATTGTTGAGCGTGGGAGGCTCAATTTGTAAGTGGTAAACTTGATTATCCAGGAACATCTCCATGGCTAATGTTGAAGGACAGCCTGCTTTCTTGTTGCTACAATAAAATTCACTTGAGAAGGGGGATAAAGTGAAGAGAGGTCTCTAAGCAGAGGAAGCATTTGATGACTTGTAAAATATTTTAAACTAGGAGAAAGAGCAGGCCCAAGGAGCTGCTGAACAACCTTAGGGTATTGTTAGAGGTGACATGTGTGCCATTTCAATAGTCCCTAGGGATAGTAACGAGACTGACCAAGTTATGTTAATGAGGATCCCCCAGGATGCACATGAAAGGCCCACAATGGTTTTGAGAATGTCAGATCACCACTTTGGAATAAGATGGGAGGAAAATAGGCAAGATGAAATAAGACCGTCAAGTGTACCACAAATTCTATGGACCAGAGGGGGCATAAACTGAATAAAACTTTTCACATGCTGTCTTAAAAAACAAAAGGAAAGTTCACTGTGATCACAGGGTCTTTTGTACAAACTCAACTCTTTGAGTACACAGGCAAAATCCTCCAACCATGGGGTGAGGCTATGGACCTGCAAGTCGATGAGAATTTATTTCAAAACTGAAATAGATAGATAGATAGGTAGATAGATGATAGATAGATAGATAGATAGATAGATAGATAGGTAGATAGATGATAGATAGATAGATAGATAGATAGATAGATAGATAGATAGATAGATACATTGCTCTGCTTGGGACTGTGAATGAAGGACCCCTTTCCTCCCTACATTGTCCTCTTTGGGAAATTGCACTGTTCCATGCCCTTTTTACCAATGCATTTGAGAATGAATTGCTTATATTCTGGTTTTATAGAAACATTGGTAGAGAATAAATTTGTCATGGGGTAGATACTTCATACTTAAAGAATGAAGCTGGAGGTATGTGAACTACTAGCACTTGTAGATATTATAATTGTATAACTGATGGAAACTCTGGAGGGACTCTGAGGGGTTATTTATCTCATGCACATGGAATACATGTACATTTCGAAGGGATCAGAGTCTTCAACAGGTTAGACGATGGCCACCCAGGTAAGAGGCTGTAGTCTCTGGTAGGTGTGGATGTTATATATGTAGTAAAGTTTTGCTGACATGATTGAAAATATTAAGATGATGTTATTAAGATTATCCAGGTAGACCCCAAGTGGCACCAGAAATAACCTTAGGAGAGAAGAAAGCTAAATGTAGGTTTTATGATGATAATTAGGGTAGTCACTAATCTGATTAAAGGATAAGGTCTATTCAGACACCCTCTCCACTACTGCTAGGAGTCTTAGCTGGGGTCATCCTTGTGGATTCCTGAGTTTCTGATCGAAGCAGATGCAGTGTCCCACAGACAAGCCCTGGGTTCAGCTCCTGGAGTTCAGTTCCTCTTGGAGAGGGAGGAAGGGTCATATGAACAAGGGTGGTTAAGACCATGATGGGAAGAACCACAGAGACAGCTGACCTAAGCTGCTGGGAGCTCAAGGATTATGGACTGACAGCTGGGGAACCTGCATGGGACTAAACTAGGCCCTCTGAATGTGGGTGACAGTTATGTGACTTTATCTGCTGTGGGGGCCGCTGGCAGTGCCACCATGACCTATCCCAGGTGTATGAACTGGGTTTTTGGAGCCCACTCCCTGTGGTGGGATACCTTGCTCAGCCTTGATACAGGGGGCAGGAGCTTGGTCCTGCCTGAACTTGGTATGCCAGACTTCGTTGACTCCTCTGAGAAGTGGATAGGAGTGGGAAGGGGAGAGGTAGAGGGTGGAAGAAGGGGAGGGAAGGACATCTGGGGTTGGTATGTAAAATGAAAATTAATTTTTTAAAACAAAAAATTACAAAAATTAAAAAAAAAAAAGCAAGAGCTGAAGGAGATTAGATATATACATGTAAGGGGGGGAATGCAGAGAGTTGGAGCTTGTGCACTGTTGTTGGCTTTGAGTAATGCAGCAGAGGTACCAGGAGGGAAAAGTAATTGTGGATTCAGAAGCTGCAAAAAGCATTGAATAGAACCTCCTCTTGAAGGAGGAGTATAGCCTGCCAACACCTTTATTTCAGCCCAGGGAACCTGCTACTCTGATACTGTATATACAATCCGCAAAACTGTGAGATAACAAATTGCTGTTTTAAGCTACCAAATGCATGGCAACTTGCTACGGTCTGGTATGGCAGCCTTATATGGACCAAATTAGGAACAAAGAAAGAAAGAAAGAAAGCTGTATCTTATGGTAGATAGCACTCAGCCTGAGGTCAAATACTCGTACTGTACAATAGTTCATCTACTTCTTAACTGGATGAGTGAATACCTGGATGCTTCTGCTTCCTCAGCCCTTCTGTAAGGATTCAATGGAATAATATATGTAAAAATACTTAGCAAATCACAGGGCTCAGAATGGTGCCTCAGACCCGCCTACATATAAATGCATAAGTTTAAATGATTACCTGCTTTTAAGGCATTGTTTAAAATACTGCTTTTGTGTTTGTTTGTTTTTGTTTGTCTTTTCATGCTCTCGTGGCCTTTATGTTACTACGATTTTAAAAAGCTTTGCTCGTCCGATGAAGAATTTGACTACCCAGGTGGTCTGTTTTTGCAGCAAGGGTTGAAGGGTTTCCCTTGAATGCTTCCCAGATCAGTTCCCTTGAGATGCTTGCTAACTCCACGGAAACCCTTCCTATTGAAAGAGTCCTCCCTGGCCCGAAAATCTTGCCTAGCTATTGGCCGTTCAGATTTTTATTAAAATGATTCGAATGAGAAATCTTCAGAGTGTGCAAAAAGATTATTCGGTAACAGGAGGTAAAAGAACAAATTATACAAGTAGGTACGTGGGGCTAGAGAAATGGCTTAGTGGTTAAGAACCCTTGTTCCCCTACTAAAAGAGCTGGGTTCAACTCCCAGCACTCACATGGTGGCATGCAACCATCTATAATGCCAGTTCCAGAGGACTGGATGCTGTCTTATGGTCGGTCTCCTGTGTGGACATTTTCTAAATTTTCTCCGCAGTGAAATGGCTACAAGAGTCAGTTGGGTAGTCTCATTTAGATCTAGTCCTTACTCATCACCATTAAAGCATACGTAAGATTCCTTCTGATAAGCATTTAACAGAAGAGCGTTAAGCAGGAGAGGGAACCCAGGTTGGAACCACATTATAATAATAACGGGTAATAATTGGCATTTCTCCAAATATGTTCATAGAGTAGATCACATGACCAGAATGAATTGGTGGGAATATGCAAATGCAATTTATGAATCTTAATCCCAAAATAATTTATGGGTGGGGTAGAGCACAGAACAGATTCACATACAGTAACCTGATCTGTGATAAACAGGTTCACCTGATTGCATTATGCCAATCAACCTTTAAGAAAGGTAATACCAGCAGGAGTGTGGCTAAGTTGTTTTGAGTTTAGGATAACTCGAAAAATTGGCAGGAAAATCTTCATGCACACTTCCGATATTGGCCCACTTTCCGTTTTTACGTATATTCTGGAGAGAAAGTGCCAGTATGTTCTATAAAAGGGAAGCAATTCCTATCGTAAGTTAAAACAGATGCTGGCGTTCCGCGGCTCCAAGCTTACTGAAGGAGGTTTTCTGATAGGGCTGAGATTAGGTCCATTTTCAGTTCACTGCAGTCTGAGTGCCTGCCTGCGTGCTAGAGCTCAGAGTGGGGAGAAGAAATCGCGACCCTTCTCTTTTCGAACTGTCTGTGTCCTCGCCATGACAGTGCGCTCTGCCACGGATGGATATTTATTAGTGAGAACTGGAGATGCTGGCACAGATGACACAGTGTAAACAGACTTTAGAGGTTTGGGGCTTTTCCCTACTTCGACTTGGAAGCCACAGGAATTTTCTGTGCGTGAACCTCTGACCCTGAAACGTCTTCCAGCACCTTAGCTCTCCAAGCGGCCCTTTGAGACTGAAGTACAACTTCCAAAGCTACAAGTATTTAAGGAGGAGTACCAGGAGGAAGCTATGGCTTCTCCATGTGTGCTAGCTTTGAAGCGTAGTCATTCCTTATCCTTGTAGACTGGAGAACACCTCTGCGCTGTGCGGAAATTCTTCCTTTCATTGTGAGAATTTAAGTTAACTTCCTGTATACAACTTCTTCCTCAAATAAATAGGATTGGCACTACGGCTAAAAAAAAAAAAAAAGTTACCCTGTTCATCTGTCCATCTGGGCTGTTTCATGAGCGTACAAGTGATAGCTTCACTTGTAATATATATGACACTTCTTTATAATGACAAAGTCGACCTCATACAAGACTAAATAAAACCCTGTGTTCCTCGTGGGAATACATTGGCAAAGCCACAAAGAATATGAATTCAAGAATGCTAACAAAGAATTAACAATAGGCAGCACCCCTCAGATTCATCTCTTTATTTTCCTTTGTATATTTACAAACATTTTTTCTCTGTCTATAGGCTGTAATTTAATAAGGATAATTAGAATTTATTCAGCTGAGCAATATAGCTACTGACATTGACCATAATTAATTAGTTGGGTTTTTCACAAAACCTACAGACTCATTTTTTTTTTTTTAAATAGCTCCTTGTGTTGTCTTACAAGACACTTGGCCAATAGTTCTAGGACTACAGGTTACCAAGGTGAACATATATAGTGTTAGGGATCAAACCTAGGACTTCTTGTTTATTAGACAAGCATTCTACCAGTTGAATTACAGTGATAGCGATAGTGATATTTTGCCTTGAGGAGATGGTTCAGCACATAAAAGCTGTTGGCACCAAAGCCCTGGGATTCCGGTTCTAAAGGAGAAAATCTACCTCTGAAAGTCGTCTTCTGTTTTCTGACCTCCACAGGTATATCCACACTCACATAAGCATGCATGGTAATACTAAGTTTAATTAAGTTAAATCTCCAAAGGGACAGCCAGTAAGATGGCTCATTGAGTAAAAGCAGAAGCGTACCTGTTGTGGTTTTAGAAAGCAGCACATGAGAGAAAGAGAGACAGAAACAGTGACAGAAACAGAGAGGGAGAAAAACAAAGACGGGAAGTGAGCAGGGCCATTTAAAAAGGGAATGTAGCGAATGTGCACAGGTGGTGATCTTAGTGGCTGCAGCTGAGGGCGTATCCTGTCAGAACCCCAAGGGCAGGACAGTACAGATGTCTGAATGCTAACATTACCAACTCCACAATGTTGTTCTCTGACCTACATACATGTTCTGTGGCAATATGTCCCTCCCATCATTTGCACACTTGCACACACACGGTAATAGTAATAAGTAATAATAAACAAATATTTTATGAGATGGGGTTTCACTGTGTATCCCTGTAGACCAGGCTGACCTCAAACTAACAGAGATCTGCCTGCCTTTACCCCCCACACCCTGCCCCCTCAGGTGATGGGGAAAATATTGATTTTTTTAATGAAGTGGAATAAGATAGACCTTGAAATAAATCACTAAATTCTTATTTTGTAGTCAAAACAAATGAAGAACTCAGCATTATACCTGTTTCACTTATATTGGACAGACAATGTGGCTTCCCTAAGGCTGTCATGGAACAACGTGCGAGCTCTAATTCCTACTCCAGTTTTAATCAACACGTGGATTCTTCATGTGTCATTTTAACCTTTTGTTTTATCTTTGTGGATATTTGTAGTATCAATTTGTCAAGCAGGTCAGTTTTGAGAACATGTATGATTTTTGTTAGGTAGTACTGAGTGGATGCAAACTGCCTGAAGGATTTTGAATATCTATCTCCCAATTTTAAATATCCTTTCAGCTGTTTATAGACTTGGATAAAATAGTAATAATAGGTATTGGTATCTCATTCTTAGTTCTACTTACTTCACATTTGTACTCATTTCATTTTTTAAAAACAAATGGTGCAAATATCAGGAAATCCCATTTTATAGATGGGAACATTCATGATCATTGGTTAACGTCACTGAAGTTTTATAGTTAAATCAGAAGAGGCCCTAGGATTTGAGCCCATTTAGTATGGCTCTTGTCCCTATGCACTCAGTCTTAAATAAGATACAATTAGTATATTTTATACCCTTTATCCATATATCAACCAAGTGTTCTATAGTACATCCATAAATTAAACATATAGCTAATGGAACTTAGGCTGTACTCAGTTTTCTTGACTAAATTTTACCTACATCATAGAGACCCCAGAATATTTCTTCTTACTGTCTATATATTTTTACCTGATTTTAAATTTTTCTGGCTCCTGATTTTAATCTTCATATGCTCAAAAAAAAAAAGAAAGAAAAGAAAAAGAAAAAAGAAAGAAAGACATCTATGTATTTATCACATAGTGTCCTTTTCAATGCCTGAGAAATGTGGTGTTTTGAACAATGGTTTGATGGTGTAAATTTTTTTCCTGTATCAGTCCTTTCAGCTTGAAATGTTTATGTCCTTCCTCTAATATCAAAGTTTGCTTCATTTAGGCATATATGAGGGAAATACTTATTTTGGTATTTTCAGCTTAAGAAATTTTTATCTTGATGACAGACAACCTGAAGACATATTCTTTTAAAGCAAATTTTTATGGTCAGGAGTAGTGACACACAGTGAGTCCCAGCACAACAGCCAGAGCTGCATAGTGATACCTAGTGTCAGAAAAGAAAGAAAGATGGAAGGAAGGAAGGGAGGAAGGAAGGAGGAAGGAAGGAAAGAAAGATGGAAGGAAGGAGGAAGGAAGGAAGGAAAGAAAGATGGAAGGAAGAAGGAAGGAAAGAAGAAAGGAAGGAGGATGGAAGGAAGGAAAGAAAGATGGAAGGAAGGAGGAAGGAAGAAAGGAAGGAGAAAGGAGGAAGGAAGGAGGAAGGAAGAAAGGAAGGAGGAAGGAGGAAGGAAGGGAGAAAGGAAGGAGGAAGGAGGAAGGAAGGAACCAAAGATAGAAGGAAGGAGGAAGGAAAGAAGGAAGGAAGGAGGAAGGAAGGAGGAAGGAAGGAAAGAAGGAAGGGAGGAAGGAAGGGAGAAAGGAAGGAGGAAGGAAGGAAGGAAGGAAGGAGGAAGGAAGGAAGGAAGGAAGGAAGGAGGAAGGAAGGAAAGAAGGAAGGAAGGAAGGAGGAAGGAAGGAAGGAAGGAAGGAAGGAGGAAGGAAGGAGGAAGGAAGGAAGGAAGGAAGGAAGGAAGGAAGGAAGGAAGGAGGAAGGAAGGAGGAAGGAAGGGAGGAAGGAAGGAGGAAGGAAGGAAGGGAGGAAGGAAGGAGGAAGGAAGGAGGAAGGAAGGAAAGAAGGAAGGAAGGAAGGAAGGAAGGAAGGAAGGAGGAAGGAAGGAAGGGAGGAAGAAAGGAAGAGAGAAAGAGAATGGAATCCTATCCTTTTGGTATTGCTTAATTGCTCATGGTCTCCCTCTAAGTTAAGTCTCCTACAGTTCTCTATTTCAATACCCCAACCATTCTTTTTATAAAAAACGTATTTATTCTTAGTTAATCCCCAAATCTACACATAGCCATTTCTAAATCCAAAGGATAATTGAAAAATTATCAGAACACTGGATCAAATAAGAGATTTATTTCCCTATTTTAGGAAATGGGTTTTCTAATGAATTTCAACCAAACCCAGAACCAGCTTTTGGCATACTTCATGCTAATGATAGATTTGCTTTTTGCTTTTGAAGGAGAATTGATATTCACAAATCATATGTCACAAGCCACTAAAAGTGTCAGAATCCCACAGCAGGCCCTTGGTGGCTTGTTAATCTCCCCTGTTTAAAGGAAACAGACTAATTCACTTACATATAATGAAAGCCATGCCTGTTCAGCCCAGCCCCACAAAAAGCAACAGCCCATGCAAGTACTACCTTCTCTCTTCACCTCTTCCTTCCGGCCTCTGACAATTAAACATGGAATTAAGACACAGTGATCTCCTTAATGCTGTCATGCCTGAGTCCTTTCAGATGTCACATATGTTAAAAGGGGGGGAGGGGAAGGATGTTTCATGTTTTTCTGGCATCAGAAGTGAATGGAAAGGTGCCCTGCCCACATTTCACCATTGTTTTTCACAGAGCATAGAAGATAAACCAGGATGTTAAATACCGGGGCCAGATGTATATATAACCTTTTGCCCTCATTATTTTAATTGGTTTCCATCAGAGAGAGGGTGGGCAAGATAAAATTCCACAAAATAGGAATTAATTAATGCAAAGCTGAAATAGTAAACTTAGCTTAGCTAAAATCCAGGACTTTAAAAACCGTAATGATAAGAAGTTACAAGAGATTAAATGTTAATATACATAATCCTAAAGGAGGAAGGGAAAAGACCCATATTTATTGTTGGCACTCAGATATTATCTAACTTACACGTATTGTTCCCAGGTTTTATTATTTTTAATGCTTCTCATAATTATATTTATTTTTATACTTCAAAAGACACAACAAATGTTCTAACACTTATAGCTAACTATGTATGTAGCTGGATCTCTGCTTTCCAACTTTGTGTGTGTTTTTTTTTCCTTTTTAGTAGCATTAGGTAATTTTGACAACTACATATAGTTGAGTTAGATCACTCATGCAAGTGTCTTAATGACAAAAGAGGAAAGCTGGGTCTGAAATGAAAACAGATTTGTGCTTTCAATGTATGTCTTCTTCAAAGCTTAGAGTCACAAGAGTGACTATCTGCAGTTAGGACATTTAGGAGGGAAATTTTTTCATTGCAAGCATACTGTATATGTTAGTCATGGCTCAGAGTGGAGTAGGAATTTTATGGAGTAAGAAGGGGGAGGTGCAAGAAGGTTTTGAATTTCCTTCCAAATGTATTTTTTTAAATAACATTATAGAGTCAGAATCTATGAAACGGGGAACAATAACATAGAAAGATTTTTGTCGTTGTTGTTTTCATCAAATGATCTGAGAATGGGGTTGGCTATCTGGAATGAGGTATGAAGAGACCTGAAGAGACATTGGTTAAAGAACTCTTGAATGTAGCAATGTATGGAATCATACAAGTTACTCTGTAAAGTGTGTTGACAACTAAATTTGGAGTGAAAAGTGAGGATGGAGGTTCTTCGGTACGGAAGAAGCTTCCAGAAGTCACTTAGGTCACACCAGTTGTTCTGAAAATCATTCCCATAATTGTAGACATCTCCCTCCCACCCTTAACAATGATAAATAATCACAATGGGAGACTCTACTGTGTTCATTAATAGCCAGGTCTAGTATTTGGTTAAATATCTGGATGTACATAGATACACATTAATGAATGCATTCATTATGCATACATACTGAATTGCCTGTTTTCACTTTCCAGCATGCATGTCCATTGGGGTAAATGAGGCAGTTCATATCAGACACACACACACACACACACACACACACACACACACACACACACATGCACACGATGAGTCTCAGTAAGAAATTATGCTTTTTAAATGTGAATTGAGGACACTGGCATGATGAATCTAATTTGTAAAGTACTCAAAGAGCTTGCCCATCACAAGGATGTAGACCTGAGTTCAGATTTTCAGAACCCATATTAAGAAGCATAGGTGTGGAGTGGGCAGAGTGGAGATAGGCAGATCTCCTGAGGTCACTGGCCACCCATTCCAGAAGAATTAGTGAGCTCCAGGTTCAGAGACAGACACTACCTCAAAATTTAGAGAGTAATAAATGAGGACAACCAATGTGAATCGCTGGTCTTTGCAACAACCTTTGCACAACCGCAGACACACACATGAGCATATGTGCATTAAATTATATATAAATGTATGCATATACACATACGCACACACACACATATATATACACATATATACATATATATATACATATACATACACACACACACACACACACACACACACACACACACACAATATATATATATATATATATATATATATATATATATATATATATATGATTTTTAAAGTCCCTTAGCCACCAAGCCTCAGTCTGTAGCTAGGATCTGAATCCAGAAGTCTCATTATACTTCCTGGAGTTATAACTTTCTGAAATTTGTTTTGAAAATTCATGATGTACATTAAATATAAAATCTCCTGTTTACTATAGTCAGTTTGCTGCCTTACCACATGGGTAATCTTATTTGTATAGTTGGTGTTATATAAGAGACAAAGTCTAAAGAAAAATCTGCCTTCGGTAAATAATAGCTAGAGAGAAAGAAAGAATATTTCCATATACCAAAAGTACATATAAAACTATAAATGATTTCAAGGGCAGGGCATGGCCAGGGGCGGTCCACTAACTGAAATATAGGTTTCCCAATGTCACAACACAAATACGAGGTGGCTAAGAATATTTTGTTCACATGGGAAAGAAAAACCTTTTGATGGGGAAAGATGCTGTCAATGACCTAAGTGACGAGTCTAATTAAAATTGGTTGAACATTTCATTCTCTGATTCTACTTTTCAACACACATTCAACATTTATTTTATTTCCTGGGGGTTAATAAGGTAATTCATGTGAAATCACAAACTGTGACAAGTGCTTGGCTCAAAGAACTCACAGAAATCTTAGAGCAGTCAAGCATCATGTGAATACTCCAATTTATGCTTTTTACATTGCTATTGCCTCCAAGAATGTCCATCGGCTGAGTCTTGCTGATTCACCGATGGAATGATCACATGTTTTATGAAGCTTTAAACTTTCCACTTCATTACTTCAGGTTATCAAAGACGTCCAGGTGACAGTCACAGATAGTCATTAAGAGAGTATCACTTAAGGTTCACCAGCCCCTTAACTGCAAATTTTCTCTTAAAGAACTGTTTTTTTGAACTGGAAGTTAAAAACTATATCTATAGTGCATTAAATAATGGAAGTTTAGAAGTCTCATGTAAGGAGATATTTTAAATTGATATATAATTAAGGTCAATTAGACTCCAGCTGTTTATCTCAAATTAAAATATAAATAAAAGTAATGACATGGTGCACAAAAGGACTTTGGGAGCACATTCTCCATGGAGTGATACTCCCCTAACCTAGAGACAGGAGGGAGGGCCTAGTCCCTACTCCAAATGACTTCACTGAGTTTGATGGTCCCTCCTGGAAGGCATCACCCTCCCTGTGGTGTGTGTGTGGGGGGTGGGGGGTGATGGGATGGGAGAGTGAAAATAATAATGACATGGGTTATTGAAAAAGTCACAGTGCCTCTCATTCAGAAGCGTGTTCATCATTCAGGAAATACACACTAAGTGCTGACTATTGTCCATCCATTGTGAAGTAGTTTAGGACAATTAAGATGAGTAATTGTTATCTCTTACATGCTGCTCACAACCTGGAAGCAGAGAAAAGCAAATGTATTCATTCACACAGAACAGTGATTGTCTGAATAATAGATAAGCCACTAACAAAGAAGAATAAAATAACCCTAACAAGGTCAAACTATTTGGGTTAAAAACCCTCCGAGATGAGTGACACCCACTCAAGTTTCTCCAAGTAGCACTTCTCGTAATCAGGGAATAAAGGATATAAAGGCTATCTTCAAGGCATTAGGGATATTGTGAATATAGAATACTGGCACATAGTATTGCAGAAATAATTAAAACAATTTGTTATGGTAGGGCAACTTAAGAAATCTAAGTGTTTATTATTTAACAGATAATATCTACTTATGCTATATGAGATATCTGTATATGATACACTGCCAAAGTACATCTACGAACTCATAGCATGATACACAATGAGGAATATTCTGTCAAATGTGGGGAAATGTAAAGAGATACTGTGTGCTACATGCTAGAGTGTAGGAGCTGTCTATATGCCCTAATCAAATCAACCAAGATTGTTATGTGTCGAGGAATGGTATTTCCAATTTTCAGGAAAACTAAAGCTTACTTAAGCTAGGTGGTGAGTACAGCAATTAGCAGAACAATGGTCCCAGCTAGGTCTACTTTAATCCAATCATTACAGAATATGAGTTTGGTATGGCTTCTTAGAGTTCATAGTCTCTCCAAAAGACCTTCAGAGTTGAAGCAGAAAGACGAAAGGTGGTGGATGTCGTTTGAAAAAAATAATTAAGGCCGCATTCCCATGAAAAGTAGCAATGGGGGAAGAGGTGAGAGGGGTTTTATGTAGGTGTATGTTTAAGAGGCTTCACAAATGCAGACAAAAGGGAAAAGTAATGGTATCTAGGTGCTATGAACATTGTGACTATAAAAGTGCTGAGCAGACAAAAAAAATCCCAAGGCAACCTATACACAACATCAAATTCAGATTTATTAAGTGTGATGTGATAATGAGTTTGTAAGGCACAAGGAGTCTGTAGAAATCCAACGTGTCTAAGTCTTGCCAGACTATGCAAGGCAGATTTCTCTCGCCTCCCTGGCTCAGCTCCTAAATAGAGCTTTTATCTGGAGAGATAATTCCAGATGTTCTGACCCCTTCCAAATTCTTATTTGATGATCAGTCATCTGGAGTGGAGCTCTCACTCCTCACTGAGTTTTCAGAGTGACACACCAAGGCTTGCTCTCCTAATTAACACAGTGGGCCTTCCCATGTGCCTAGTAGTTCTTACAGATCAAAATGTCAGATTCTCAAATCTGTGTCATTGCCCCTGGGGAAAAGACAAGAGTATCCCTCAAGTGGCCTTCACGTGCCTCTGCAGAGAAGGCTCCCATGAGTGTCTGAAAAATCTCAGCTGTTACTTCTCCAACTTAATTTCTTTTTTATCACAGAGAGCAATAAACCAGCAGCTAAGAACACTCAGGGAGCTTCTGTGGAATAGCAGAAGCTGCTCTCAGCGGAACTAGCGAACCCTCTGTATGTCACTATTGCAGTCAAGATGTCAACGCTGAAGAATGATCTTGACATAGAGTTGCTTCTGCAAGCCACTCTTTTCATTTAAAAATTTATTATTGTTTCTAAGGATCCAGAGACACTTTTAATGTAGATATTTCTGGATACTTTTCACTTGTATTCTATATAGAATCAAAGAGATAATTAAAATAACATTCCCTCACAAGGCTAAAAGTTTAAGTTAGGAAATATGGGGAAGTCATCCATGGTTTTAGCCTTCTTAAAATATTCAAATCTTAAAATGTCATTGAGGCAGAATATATTATTGACAACATAATGACATTACTATTGTTGACAATAATTCAGTTGTCAATTGTATTGCTAAAATTGTCTTGCTTCTGTTAATAGGGGAATAATAATGGCTTTCAGCATATTATACAAATACATTGATTACCTGTGTGGTAGTGCCTGAATCCCAATTCTTAACTTAGGATGCTGAGGTAAGTGTTTAATGAGATGCAGACCAATTTAACCTACATAGGACTTCAAACTCTTACAAGCTCCTAATTTAGAATCTAAGGGAAGTTAATATAGTGGGATTTATAAATAACTATAATTTCTGACTACAAATGGAAGAGTCAGTACAATGGTGTGTATAATACAGTTTTGGTTTGGTAAAAACACAAGAGATTTTTATAAGGAAGCATACATTTTAGAGTTAGACCAAAGGGAATTCAAAGCAATAGCTTGTACTAATTTGGAATGTGATTTGTATGTGGATTAAGCACAGAGGGAATAAAGGGACCAGGGAAAATAGTGTTTGAGATAGTTGGTGAACTCCCATTTTGATAGACGTACAGAAAGCTATCATAAGACCTCAAACTCAGGAAAAATAGGAGCGTTCAGGTGGCATATTGTCTTGCTCTTTACAACTTACTTTTCTTGGTGGAATAGATTTTAAACAAATACTACCTGTTTTATTTAAATATGGCTGCTATAGGATTAGATCTCATTTGGCTTTCAAAATTATGCAAATGAATCTTGGCAAAAGTCAAGCATGAAGTCATGATATGTCACAATGCACCAAAGTATTAAAGGAATACTGGTTAATTAGCCAATTTGTTTTGCATTTTTTTTTTTTATTCAGGACTGCGATGACTGCATTCATGTGAAGGGGAACTCTAAGGCTCATAAAAGAATATAGGTCCTCTCTCTATGAAAGGGTTTCCGTCATGGAAAGGGGTATTTTCTAAGCAAGCATGGTGATGGACCTACATCACTTTTTTTTTTTTTTTTTGTAGAGGATTTAAGTATCTGGACCAAATTGTACCGACCACATAGCCAGCACAAAGCTACCTGTCAGGGAAAGTAAGGAACTGTTAAAGGGTATCTCATGTATCTCATGTGCAAATGATTTGCAAATGCTATTGTATATGTCCCTACAATAAACCAGTGGGGGCAGGAAATGTCATCATCACAACTTTGCAATCAAAAAAATCTTAAGACCTTAAGATGCTCCACCAGTTTGCTGAAGGCGCCAAACTAATAAATTGAAGCCATTAGCCCAGTCTCTTTGAAAAATCCAACACATAATGCTGTGTGTCTAATTCAGTCAGTAGAACTGACCTGAAAAGGATGTATGTATCTCAGGACACATGGATGGTTTTATGATACACTAATTTCCCCTTGAAAAACTTCACAACAGCAAATGGCAGGTAGAGAAATTAGCAACTGTATTCTCGGTGAGAGATACATCATATCAGTATCTGCCTAAGCATTAATTTTTGCTGTATCCAGTCCATGTATATCAGCATTATTTTTTTCTTTTTTACTGACCTCTTGTATACAAAAAAGTGAGGGTTCAGAGCATGCCTAAGAGCAGGAAGAAAGGTTTCAAACCTTCATTATCACATTCAGCCTGCTACAAAGGTTCTATGAATGGTTCAAAAACAAATACAGAAGTCTTGTTAGGGGTATCTCAGGGGGATATAAGATTGTATGTAATCTACTGCTGAAAGGCTTGAGACTTTATATCCATGAGGAATTGAATGTGTGTGTGTGTGTGTGTGTGTGTGTGTGTGTGTGTTGCATCATATGGAGACACAAACACAACACAGAAACAGAGCTGGTCTTAGATATTATTACCCTGTAATTTTTTACTTTGGGAGGCTAATCCTATTAATTATATAATTTCCATTTTTTTCTTGGCTTTTAAACTAGATATCTCAATTTAAGATATAACATACTGACTGTTAGTGTTGTCGTGGGTAGAACATGTACTATTAAAACTGATGTGGGGAGATAATACACACCACATGGTTTCTTACTGTCTATATGTCTGGATTTAATCAGAGTCTTCACGAAATGTCGCAATCCTAGGGTGAGTTAGCTGTTAGATTCTTCTGGGTTTGAACTGGCCTGTATATTATAGGTGAAACTGCATTACGAGGCTACTAAGGTTAATTATGTCTGAAAGTTTCCAGTACAATCTACATCAGTTGACACTCTGTGCATACTACATAAACAGTCTGGAGGGAGACCTTTATTAGCAGAGCAAGAAAGCAGCTAGCTGTCTGTACTCTATAATGTCCTTTTGTTTTTCTGAACTCAGTCACTCTGTTTTATTTATCGTATAGTTAATCAAGTGCATGCTTATAATAGCAAATAATTAATAGCAAATTAGATCAAATCTTGAATTTAAACAATCTAAATAAATGTAGGAATAATTCTTAGTTGGAGATGATATGTCCCAGTATAGCCCCCCATTGCACCTCAAGGAAAGCGTGGCATCATATTCTCCAAATTTCAAAGTACATGGAGAACAGCCTAATCTCCAAAAAGAGCCCGTTAGACCCATGTAAAATCTCCCTTATTCTCACCAAACCGTAATCTCCTTGTCTGTAGTACTCTTTCTGTTCTTAAACAATTAAAGAAAAAGATTGAAGCTAGATAATCTAGGATGGTCTGGGAAGACCTTTCCTTCCATCAAGCCTCCCAATCTGATGTCACTAATTCTAGTTATACGAAGCCCAGCTTTCTTCATGGAAGTTCTGTTTTAGTCTTCACTGTGGTCCATGTTAGAGTTAGGAAGATACAGTTCTTGCAGTGTCCTATGACTTCCAGGGATAAAACACTTAGGAAGATTTTACGATCCTAATACTCTTGCAATAATGTACTTACTGACCATACACAAAAATCTATATTCACTGTAATGTTGAAGAAAAGTCAACAGAAACGCAGGAAAATTTTGGCTTAAATTGGCATATTTGTTACAACAGGAGAACAGAAGGGTTCTAGAGCCGGTGATTAATTTTCACCCCAGCTGTACCACTTGAAAGCATTCAGGCATCATGCCAGCCTGCCCCTGTCACCTGGCAGAATGCACTCAGGCAGTGCTCTGGTCAGTCCAGAGCTCCATGAGTGCTAGTCTGCAGGCAGGTGCAAAGGACCCCTTTAAAAGACAGACCCTGCCCGCTTACTCTTTCTTTGCTCTTAGCGCTCTTTGCTCTTTGTCTCTCGCCTGTCTCTATCTTCGCTCACCTGTGTTCTTCTCTCTCTCCCCTTCTCTTCTGTTCCCATTGCCTCTGTGTCTCTTTATCTCCCCCCACTCTCCTTCCTAATAAACTTCTCACTTAAGCTCTGTCTGCCTGGCGAGTTATTCACTCCCCCTCGCTCACACTCTCCACCATGGAACCTGGTATCATCTCACCTGGCGGTCCCCCATGTGGGAACCCCCCTCCAGCTTTATCTTATAATTAAAACAAACGAACAACACCACTTATGTAAGTCACTGACTACCATATACCTGCCACCTCACAATAAAATGGAAATGCCCGTAGAATCCTGCTCAGGGTTCCTACAGTGGCTGGATAAGTGGCACCTGGCAAGTACTAAAACAACGTCCCAACTGGAAACTCACAGGTCCACTTAATTCTCTGCCAACGGCGTCACTATCAGTCCATACATGCAAAACAGGTTTTGTATCTGCAAAGTAATAAGAAAATAAAAATGCAAACTGACAAGAGACAATTTGCCTTAATCCCAGAACTAGAAAGATGTGGAATTTGCACAATTCCCTGAACTTGGAAGGTTCAAGTCTCCTCCGCTGTAAAATGAGATTGGAGATTACTTGCATGGCGTTTTTTGGGTACAGCATCCAATTTCTTTAACTTTAGAGTTTTGTTGTGGCTGTGGCAAAATAGCTTGTCCTGATTTCCAGACTTTTTTTTTCAATCCCTGGAAACTTAAGGTAGTATCAGTGACCTAAACATCATCTGTTACCTACAGAGGCATATAATATATTTTCTGTGGAACAATCTCTCTTTACTAACAGTTTTGGCATTTGAAACAGGAAGAAGTGAAACATTAGATTTTTTTTTCTTTTTAGAGCAGAATATATTGGGAGGAAAAGGGATACAAGGTCACCCGGTTAGACTGAAGTATATAATTCTTTTCTCTCTCACCTCATTCCTGCTCCTCCAAAATGGCAGTTGGGTAATACTACATCGGTTTGATAAGGGTGCCTTGCCCCTCCCAATAACTAAAACCATCCTAGACACCTTTTCATGGACACTCCTCCATTAAAGCTTCAGAGAACTTTAGAACTGCTTTTAAAAATAGCAGATAAATGGATGACTTTCTTGAGTAACACTCTTCATAGGAAACACCTCACTGCTGGAAAGAGTTGATAGTGCAGGATAATATGATCCTTGCCCTGACTACAGGCGTGGAGTCTTTCCTACCTCCAGATACATAGGAACGAGTCTGGGCCATAGATACTAGGAAGGAACAGACACAAAGTCCGCTGCATTTGGCTGCCAGTACAGAGTTCATTTTGTTTACATTATTACTCTCCAAAGCAGACAAGATGAGATTGTCATTATCCAAATGTTGTCCAGGGTTTTCCAAGTCAGTTCCCGAGCTAGAGTAACAGATTGCCAAAAAGCATGTTTACGACATCGAATTCATTGTGTAATAAAGTGTTAGGTAGATCAGCTAATAAAATTACTTATTTTGGACTTCAATCTAAGTTGAATTTAGGTTTAATTCACCATCGGGGACAAAGAGAGTTGATTTTGTGATAAACTGAAACATACCCAACATCTTGTTGTTAATAAGGAGTGTGCTCTTTTATCTAGATTTTGCCCATGGGAACCTCTCTTTCAGTGGAAGAAGTTGGCCAATATTAGCTGTATTGCTAATGGTATTCTAATTGGTCTTGATTCCCAAATTTGTTAAAGCATAGCTGGCAAAGAATACCCTGTATTGTCCCTTTTGGCTGACTGTAGACTCATGAGATGGGATGGAGCTGGTTAACGTTTAGGAATGGGACTGATGTCAAATCCTTCTATTCCCATCATTGGTTTCCCAGGGGAAACTTTTAGCAATTTCACCTCTCTCCTGACATGGGGAGTTTTCTGATCAGCATTCTATTGTTTAAGCATTAAATGAATTAGGTCTCCTGGGAAGGGCAGTGATGTGCTTCAAATATTTGGACCAAAGTACCACTTAAGATAATTTGTCTCACTTTATGCTACTTATCAAAAACAGAATAGGAAAAGTGAATCGTGATGCTTTAAGTATAAGTAATGCATCTTATCCTCAAAATAGCTAGCAGCCTCATAGCTGAGTTTTCTATTCTGTGATGTGCTTTTATTGTTATGATTGTGTAAACTATGGGGCATTCATTCTGGTTTTCTTGTTTCGATACCTTTTGTGCACTAATACCTGATTTTCGGCCTTTGTTTTACATTAAGAAATCTCAGGTGGTTGATTGTTCATTCTTGGTCTTCTTACTTAACACTATCACACTAAAAAAATTGTATATACATACATACATATAAACACACATACCCTCTCTTTGAGTCTTTTCACATCAGAACTTCATAAATAATCTTCTCTTTTGGTGGTTCTGGCTATCATTTATCATATCTACAAAAATCTCATTCTACCATAAAAAGAAAGATTGTGTGCTTGGATTTCACACATCCTCTATAGTATTGGATGGGGCCACATTTCTCAGAACGCTTCAGTATGATGGAGGTTTTACACATTCTGTGTACGGCAGGAGGTAATGGTCTTCCTTGCTCAGTGAATTGTTTGATGGTTTTATACTCAGTGTTCCTAAATGTAGATGCAAATAAAATAAATATTCTTTTATGTCCTCTCCCTCATCGATGCAGTTTAGATCATAGTTCAAATTCTATGGACACGTCACTTAGAGACTGGCTTTATGCAAGGAGAATGAAAATGACTGATTTGCACAGGTCTGAACTTAACATCAACACCGCTCCGTCAGCTAGAAAGCCTAATGAGTTGAAAAGAAACTGGTGTTAGAATGGTAGTGAATCATGCACGCTAATAAAACCAACATCCCACCAAAGCAGCATCTGGGAGTGAGGTTTTAAGGAGCAGGCAGGAATGTGCACTAATTATCGGATTGTTAATATGTTGCATATGTTTTGGAGAGGAGATAGTGGGACTCAAAGCAGGCAGTAGCTGTACTGGTAGCCCTGGGTTTTATCCATCACAGATTCAGTATTAAAACTCCAGCTTTACTAATGGACCAGATTCCCACACATGACCTGTCACTTCAGCCTGACATCGCACCACATTCAAAGACTTTTAACATGTATGGGAGGACTATTGACTGTGTGACATTTTCTCTCATAGGGTGGGCATTTTAACATCTGTAAAGATAACATTTGTAACTGTTCTGTATCCAAAAAAAAAAAAATAAATTTGAGAGTTCCAAGGTCTTCATATGCAACTAATTTATCATTATTTTTCTATTTCTTGAAATTATAATAAAATAACACCATCTTGCCTTCCCTTTTTACCTCATAAGTCTTGTCATGTATACCCCCTCCTTGCTTTCTTTCAAATTCATGGGCCTCTATTTCATTAAACTGTTGTCACAGGCACATATGTATATGCACACACATTTCTAAACATAACCTGTTCGCTCTGCAATATTGCCTGTATGTATGTGGCAGGGCTGACCATTTGGTATTGGATAACCACATAACCTGTTTGCTCTGCAGTATTGCCTTTATGTATGTGGCAGGGCTGACCATTTGGTATTGGATAACCAGTTATTGTGTTTTTTGCGAAGGAAGGCTGCTTCTCTCACTCTCGGCATTTTGTAGTTCACTGTAGATTTTCCCTGTAGGGTCCAGTCCTCACAAGTCCCTTTCTACATTAGTGTCCTTGTTCAGGTCTTGTTTAGGTAGCCATACGACATCATGGGTGTAGCTTCTCTGATATTTCCACGAGAACTAATCTCAAACTCCCTGCTCCTTTGGCTCTTAAACTCTTTGAATCTCCTATTCCCAAACGACACTCAAACTTAGGTGGAGAGACCATGTTGTACGTGCATCACTTGGGACTGGGCTCTACATCAACTTTACATGCATTTAAATATAAGAGTCAATTATTTGTCTTAAAAATACATCATAATTTTCTTTTGTTATGTGATAGCTGGGGTCCCTGAACTCCCACTTGCTCAGGTCAGCTATTTCTGTGGGTTTTCTGCAACATGATCTTGACCCCTTTGCTCATCACTCCTCCATCTCTGCAACTGGACTCCAGGAGTATGGCTCAAAGTTTAGCTGTGGGTGTCTGCTTCTGCTTCCATCAGCTCCTGGATGAAGGCCCTAGGATGGCATATAAGGTAGTCATCCCATTATAGGAGAAGGAGAAGGGTGTTTAAGGTAGCCTCTCCACTATTGCTCTGATTTTTTTGTGTGTGTGTGTTTCTAGACAAGGTGTCTCTGTATAGTTTATAGACCAGGCTAGCCTTGAACTCATAGAGATCCACCTGCCTCTGCCTCTCCAAGTGCTGGAATTAATGGGATGTTCCACCACCACCTGGCCTATTGCTTAGATTCTTATTTGGGTTCATCCCTGTGGATTCCTGGGAAACTCAACCAAGTTGTTAAAAGTCACATTCTAAAACACAAAACAAACACAATCTGTAGTGCCATAAATTACATGGGATAGAAATCAATAAATAACCACTGTAATTTGATGAGGTTGTTGCTAATATCAAATTACAGCTGAAATAAAAATCTCATTTCTAAACATTTCTATGGATTTTTTAAAAATTTTATATATAACTACATATTTTATATAACTAAAAATCATATATTGTATAGTTACCCATAAGTTGCATGCTTGCCATTTGCGTGATTATGCATATACCTATAAGCATTATTTTCTTATTAATAATTTTAGTTCATGTCTATTATGAAAATGTATAAGATAAAACAGGTTCTACTACTGAGATATCTGCTTTTGTATTTTGCTAAATTTCTCCTTACTTTACCCCTGTATCTATGATTATATAATTAATAGTTTTTATTCCCACATATTAATTGCACAAAATGAAGAACTTTGTAATAAAACTTTATTCAAATATATGATGTACTTTGACCATATTAAAACCTCATACCTAACCTAGCTCCCCCATTCCATGTACCTGCTCATCTCCTTGCTCTCCCCAAATAGTCTCTTACCTGACTTCATGCCACATGTATATTATAGGTATGATATATGTGTATGTGTGTGTGAGGGAGAGAGAAAGAAGGAGAGAGAGTAGGAGAGAGAGGAAGAGGAGAGAGAAAGAATATATGCAATATTTGTCTATTTGTGTTTCTGGGTTTGACTTATTTTACTCAGTACAATAATCTATTTCCTCCACTTTTCTCTAAGTGACATAATTTTGTCATTTTATGGCTGAACAAACTTGCTTGTGTGTATTTATTACCCATTCATATGTCGACAGATACCTAAGCTGATTCCGTTACTAGCTATCATGACAGCTACAATAAACATGGATGAGCATGATCTGTGTAGTGTGTTGGCTTCTGACCAGCACATAACTTACCTGGCCATTAACGTACATCATAGATTTACTTAGGGGGTAAATTTATCAATGGTTTAAATATTCACAGCAAAAGACTATAGAGGGAAGTGAACAATGAAAAATTTACTGATCATGGAAAAACAAACAATGAGGAGGGCCAAAGTATTGTGGGGAAAAAACACACACAGCTTTTCATTCTTTCTTTCTCCTTACCTTCCTCTTCCCTCCGTCCCTTCCCCCTCCTTCCTTCATTGTTTCTTGTTTACACTGGCATAATGGATGCTGTCATCCCTACTCACAGATGCTTGTCTAAGTCAGTTTCATATACAACTATCTTGAATGAGTTTCTGGGAAACTCTGCAGAAAATCAACCCCGCTTCGCAAGGCAACTGACACATTTCCTAACGAATGACATAAACATGAAAACTAGGAAGGATGTTTAACTGGAGAGGATAAGATGCCTAACAGCCTGCCAGTACCTTTGCTGCACAAAATTACCTGATTTTTATCTGTTTGTACCTTTCCTTTAAGAGGTGTTCTATTCCAAGATTTCAGTTAAAAACAAACTTTTTTTTTTTAAATAGTAAATAGACATGTGCAAAACATCACATGGAATACCCATACGCTAAGTAAAGATTTCTATGATGTTTACTTAAAGTTCAGCTTTAACTGGGTAGTCCACATTTTGTTCACTGAACTCAGCAACTTGCTTCTGAGAAGAGATAATGAGAAGGGTCACAAGTTTCATCTTATCTGCGATGGGAGTGGTAGAAAATTACACTGAACTTTTGCTGCAGCTCCAAGGATTGAGTGAGTACAAATATGCACAATTAGTGTCAGGATGATTATGAAGTCCAGATCCCAAGTCAAGTGCCCTTTCTTCTGTCCCTGGTTCTGCTTCCATTTATGGCAAGACAATTCCATTAGTATGTTTTATTAGCGTTAACGTTGTTTAATACTTATAGATTATTTTATTCTATTATTGTCAGTGGTTTCAAAAATGCATTTTTAATAATTCACTGCTGGCCCTCCTTGAAATGTGCAGCTCTTTTAAAAGAAATGTTGCATCGACACCATTATCCACTTCATCTGTAGTATAGCTAGAAGGCATACAGAGTCTTTGTGAGATTTCTTTGGACCAGTCTCTTATTTGTCAAAAATTTTCATTCAAACATTTTCTACTTATGTTTATGCCAAATTATGACATTCTCAAGAAAACCATTACACTGCAGAATGATTTTCTGGAATGATCATACATTCGCCTTCTAAATTAAATAAAGACATATTATCTTCCAAACATAAAATTATATTATCAAAACAAAAGTGTTTTTCCTATATTATACATCCTACTAAAACAAGAGAACAAGTCATACTGGGTCTTGCCTGAAATCACAGTTCTTAAAAGGCTGAGGCAAGAGGATTGCTAAGAATTCAAGGCCAGTCTGGACTATGAAATGAATGAGTAGTAGGCAAGCCTGTGCTACAATGTGAGATTCTCTCTCAAAAGAATAAAAGAGTTATTTTTCTATGATAATAACACAAACCTTAAGACAGAGTTGTCAGGCAACAATCACTACTATGGTGGACTCCTGCTATATGAATGTGAGCTGTGTTTAATGAAAAGCTACCCATTCAGGATCTACCATGTTCTATATCCAGAACCTTTGCTCTCGGCTAGCGTCTTAAAGGACGTTACAATCCCTCTATCAGATTTAATTTATTCATATAACAATCAGTATATGGCAACGGTATGATAAATCTCTACACACAAACACACAAATGGTTCTTCTCAAGGTACTGAAGGCTTGGCAAGAAAGAATACCATGCAAAGCAGACCTCGAAGTTTCTTTGTGAAGGACAAATATAACTTGCTCAAACATGAAAGGGAAAATTGCTAGTGCCGTCCTACACAAGAATTGAGACTTGACCTAGCGAAACCACCCAATGCAATGAGTTTTTTAGTCTTGAATATTTTATTTATTTATTCTGTGCGCATGTGATCACAGAGATGTAACTCAGGTCATCAGAATTGAGGACTAGCAACTTTACCTACTGAGCCCTCTCATGTATACCATACAGAAGTAAAAGTAGTCTTTCAAAAGTAGGTAAATAAATGTAAAATGAATATGAATGATTTTTAAATTATTAAAAAAATGGAAGATGCTAATTAACTAGTTCTGTGCTATTCAAACGTGGTAGCCACTAGTCATATGTAATTATTAAATTTAAATTAATTAACTTAATGAAGAAGCTTAATAAAACTATTCACTTCCCCCAGTGTAACTAGATACAATTTAAGTGTTTGAAGGTCACTTATTAGATAGCATAACTCAGCAAAAATGTGTATTATTGGAAGAAGTTTGGGATAGAGTTACTGGAAAGTATTATTGATAACAGTTTCCATTTATGAGGGAATAGTGTTTGCATTGAGATCTGGGTGATGTAATAAAGAAAGCCTGTACTGGTTACCTTTTCAGCTTGACACAAACTAGAGTCACCTGGGAGAAAAGAACTTCAGTTAAAGAATTGCCTTTGGCTTTTTGGGTATTTTCTAGATTAATTCTGATGTGTCAGGTAGCCCTGGGCTGTACAAGAAAGCAAGCTGAGCAAGCCATGAAAACCATGCCAGCAAGCAGCGTTCCTGCACAATCTCTGCTTCGGTTCCTGCCTCCAGGTCCTGCCTTGGCTTCCATCAGTGATGGACTGTTTCAGGATGGAAGTGTAAAATTAAATAAACCCTTCCCCCCCCAAGTTGTTCTGATCAGTGTCTTTGTCAGAGTAACAGAGTAGCAAATACAGTGCCATGTCAATATCAAGGAAATGATTCTCAGAAGCCTTCGAAAATAAAATCATCGAGTTTAAGAAAAATCAAGAATAAAAAGTGAGACTGATAATTTCTGAAAGTAAAAAACGAAGAAACTAAAGAGTAGGTTGTGATTACATGGCCCATTAAAGTATTTAACATATGTCCTAAGAGTAGGGCGTTAGTGGGGGAATAAATAGAGGTGAATGATGCTACTTTGTAAATGAGAAACTAGAAAAGAAAAGTGAAACCCTTATGCAAGTGAGAACACAGCCTTAGATGCTAACATTGGAGCTGTTAGAAAGTAATGTCATCTAGAAACGCACAGAAAGTAGAACACGTCAGTCTTCAGTTTTACTGCAAATGGGAGTGGGAGGTACAGGTACATGAAGAGTGAATTTGTGTTCCTTTGTACTGAGGGGACCTTGGGTCAAGGGACCCTTCAGGAGGACTGCTCAGTTAATTTCAGAGATATTAAGATCACCGTTGAAATATCAATGGCTGTTAAGTAGAGGTTTATGAACTTACAAAAGTCGTCACAGTTAAAGATGCCTGTTTGAGCATCGCTGACATGTGCTTGGGATCCCCGTGGAAAAAACATAGAGCGTCTGGGACTGATTCCAAAGTCAGCGTAGCATTTCCATGATGAGTAGAGAACTGGAAAAGATAGAGAAAGAAAGAAGTGCTGTCAGAGAATCCGCCAGTAGTCAAGGTGTTGTCACAGATGACAAGTGAGAAAAGTGTTTCCACGGAAGGTTTGAGGTAAGAGCTTTGGAGAATGTGGGTACTGCAGATGGTGATGAGAGACCCAACTGAGCTGGTGAGGAGAGGGGAGGGCAAAGCAATGAAGTGCTAACCTGGGGGAAATCCATGTTTTCTTGAGAAAGGGAATGTGAAACAAAAAATGGAGAGAAATGCAAAAAGCACTTGTTCAGTCAAAGAAAGGATGTTCTTAATGCGAGAAAGATCTACAATGCTGGTGCCACGGCCTCACACACATACGTACACTAATGATGGGAATAATCATTTTCTTAGGCAAACAATGGAAACCGTTATTACATTAATGTTCTTGTGAATGGGTGAATACAAATTTGATGGAATCTGATGCATTCTAGAAAAAGCATTTTAGGTTTTTAAGCTTATACTTCCCTACAGTACTTGCTCAAATCAGGTCATCCTATTTTTCTCATCCTATCGTTCATTATTTTGCAATATAAAAATATTATCGTTAACCCCCAAAGTCTAGCACTTGGCTATTCTTTTCTGAGACGGAGTCAGGCCTGGAACTCACTATGAAGTGAAGCAAAACCTTGAAGTCCTGGTACCTCAGTACTTCCCAAGTACTGATTTTATAGTAATGTGCCACCGTGCTTAGCAAAGATACCTTCTAACATTAAGGTACTGTCGACCCCCTACTTAGAATATTTAAACTTGCACCATGATGAAGAGTTAGTTTTTGTGTTTTAAAATAACTTTATTATTTCATGCCTAAGAACATCAAATTGAATGAATTCAGCATGCCTGTTTTGAAGCCAGACAATGTGTAGTGTAACTACAAACTAAATTAGCTGAAGCTTTTGGCACTCAAAGCCAAGCTCAATCGTCCATACACAATAAGAAGAAAACAAAACCTGAATAAATGCCTATTATATGTAGTCTAAATTGGAGATGTTACTGGGAATAGACAAATGAGTTTTTATCCAAATTCAGAGTTATTTTTTTCAAGTAAAATCCTTTGTAAGTCCAAAAACTTCCTTTCCTTTACTGACCCATACAAGTCGCTGACCCAGTGCATACCATAAAATCAGAACAATGTCGAAACACTGTTATTATTAGCATTAGGCCACGGAAAATCCTCTTGAAGGGAACAGCACTCTCTCCATCTCAAGTGCTGGAAACACAAAGTATTTGTTCCTCAAAGCAGAAGTGGGCCAGACAGCTGGAGGGGCAGAGGAGAAGCAAGAAAAATCTAATCTAAAATGTTTCCTGAATATGACTCAGCTAAAAGCTGACAATTTTACTGATTGAAATATAGAAAAAAATAAGCACCCGTGTAATATTTAAAACAATTTGCAAATTATATTTTGTATGGGTTTATAGTAGTCTACTGAGAGGTACAAGCAGGCAAATGCTGTCTACCTAATTGCTTGTCTCTAAGCAAACTTGGTTCTGTCATATGCCCAAATTTACCCCTGTAGTATGATGGGATCCAGTATTCTCTAAAACGGAACTATGGTGATGGGATTCCTTAAACTTTGGGTAGGGAACTCAGTGAGCCTCAGCCTTGAAGCTGAGTCTGTCCTGTCAGTCCAGCCTCAACTGACTCATTATCACTGGGGATGCATTTTGTTCACACTGTGACACATTCAACATGGCTGTCCTCTCCATCTCTGTGTGTGGCTTCATCTCCACCTACCTCCCTAGTTGGTTAGTTGTGTGTCAGTATATAACAGTCAGTTTTCCATTTCTGGGTTGTTATGCCACCATTAGTATTGTCTCTTCAGCAGCTATTTCAAATAGTACTGTTACAAACTTGGCCATGTCTGTTAGACCTGTATATTATTACCTGCTAAATATGTCCTTTAAACCAGTTTGCCCTGTGTACTGACATAATATGTCTATTAAGAGAAATCATCTCTCATATTAGTTTCTTAAAGGAAAGTAAATATCTATTCCCATAAACAAAAGCACTAAATAATATGAAGAAAGTTGTATGTTAATTCATCCTTATATGGTGTGCTTAGCAGAATGGTAAAGTATTGGAGTAAAGGTTTCAGCTATTGAAATGAGAGAAATCAATAAGCTTTTCAGAGACCCTAAAGACATTTTTTTTTCTAAACTGAGATTTTGGTTGATATATCACAAAGACTGGAAAGCTATGTGTTATTTTATGACTCTGCACTATTTCATATCATCTCTGTGTCACCTCAGAAATATCTCGTTTCCCCAACATGTTATGTGACTACTAGAAAAATATGCATGTCACACCTTAGTAGGTTGTATTTACATATGAAACTATCAGACAGCTTGTGCTAGGCAATAATATAACTGGTTACACTGGTGGCTAATTCATGATCTTTAACCACATTTTCTACTTTTGAGCTATGATATTAGTTCAAAACTTGAAAGACATTTGGACTTCGAGAATCCAGTAAAAGTTATCATGGTTATGATTCCTCCTGCCCTTGTCAATTGCTGAAACTGCTCCTATACAGAATTAGTGCTTTACGCTGAGTTTGGATATCAAGAGCAGCTTTGAATGGAAAAGTCCATTGTAAATAGAACCATTAAATGAAAAACAAAATCTTCTAGTAGTGAATAATCATACTATTGCATACAATGATCAGATTAATTGTATTTGCTTGTGTGAATGCACTCCTCACCATTTACACGCATGCACACATATGTACATGCATGCGTGCACACACACACACACACACACACACACACACACACACACACACACACACAGAGAGAGAGAGAGAGAAATCTGCACCAATCTTGGAGATATTTCTTCATTGCAATTCAGAAACAAACAGTTGATAAGTAGATTGTCTCAAGGATGCTGATAACTAATCAGTCTTCTCCAGGGATGTATCCCCTAGCAAGTTATCCTATCTCTAATGGTCAGCCCTAAACACATGTACATTAAAGCAACATTAAATGGCGTCAGTATTTATGTCTGCCTGTGTGTAGCAGGGGGACATGTGTTCCTCTATAACAATTATAGAGGAAAAGGTCATGAACTTGAGATGAGGTGGAGGTGCATGGGAGGAGGAGTTAGAGGTGGTACAAGGAGGTGTTGAAATGATTTAATATAGTATCTATTTTTTTAACCATCTTTTAATTTTTTATTTCATTTACATTCCAACCACAGTTCTCCCCCACACCCCACACCCCCAAAGGTAATGAGTTATCTCAATTGATTGTTCACAGTCACGGATAATTATAGTACTCTTGATGATATAGTACCCTTTTATGAAAATGATACAGTACTCTTGTATGAAATTCTTTTTAAAAAACTGATAATAAAACCTAATGGGATCTTACTAAGTTTTGTAATGCAATTTGAAAGGATCACTCTGTGAAGCTAGTACATAATGCATTAAATGAAGTTTTAGCAGTCACTGCCTTAGTGTTACAGATTCCATAGAGTCATTTAAAAGAGAAATGACATCCTTAAAATATGGAAGTGTTATCATTCCTTTGCTTAAGCTACTGTTCCTCGGAGAGAGTAAGGCCTCCCCTAGGAAGTCTACTAAGTCTGTCCCATCATCTCATTGAGACAGGACCAAGGCACCTCTTCACTCCCACACCCTTGTGTCTAGGCTGAGCAAGGTATCTCTCCATATAGAATGGGCTCTACAAAGTTAGCTTGAGCATTAGTGTTAGATATTGGACCCACTTCCAGTGCGCTAATCTTTTCAAAAGTGTATATATATATATATATATATATATATATATATATATATATATAAATGTATTTCAGACCTCATCATCCATCACTACCAAGTGTAATTTTGGTAGTGCTTTCTATACATTAGTATTTTCATCATTTATATTCCATGAATTGGGGTCATTCAATATTATTAAAAAGTGTATAAATCAGACCTGGGCTCTGATTTTAAATTCCATCTATAACCTAGAATCACAGGTTCTTTCTCAGTCACCTCAGATCATATTCAAGGATGTTTCTGTTCTCCTAGTTCATCCTGAGAGCACTGTTGAGTGGCCGTGACAGTTTTCTAGTTAATGTGGTTCTTCCAATATGGATGTGAAAGCTCTACCTTCCATATAATAGATCGGACTGCATGTGGACATTGCATACCTTCCATTGCTTCCTCTAAAGATGAGGTTTCTTCTATTTGAAGACTTTAAGTTTTGTGTTTTTTCCGCCCCCATAATGTAAAACAAGGAACAGAAAACTATCTACACATTCATGGTTGTATCTATCCACCCAAGTACGTAAAATAATGAAGTATATTCTGTTAATTGATTCTTCACTATATCCACTAAATCTAATCCCATGTCCCAACAAAGTAGAACTGGATGGTGTTGTTTTAAAATTATGCTTGTAGATTTTGCTTTACTTTTCTATGTCTTTCAAGGTTTAATCAAGCCGCTTTTACTAAACTGAATATATATTTCACATATTAAATGTCCAAGAAGACATAGTCACTAAGTCTATAAAACATTAAAGGGGGGGAAAATCCACCACAGCCTGCGACGGTAGGATAGCCACTTGATCAAGAAGCATCTCTTGCTGTTTATCTTTCTTTGAACTCCCATGCAAACCTCCAATTTAGAGTCCAATATCAGATACACCCCAGAAACTTGGAAGAATAACAACAAACAACGACCCGACTAGAATATTTTTCTGATTAAATAGAAAACGTATTTCAAGGCAAAGTATAACCCAAAACTTAGAGTATTTTTTAACATTAATTTCTCAGATAATACATTTATTTTCTTTTTTGCCTAGCATCATTTTCCTTTTAAGGAAAGTAGAATCATTTTTATTTTCTTCTCTCTATGCCTGACTTTATTTGTGTTCACAGATTCTAAATCCTAGAAAGGAATCTGTGAAAAATAAACAAATAAATAAAATTACCCCAATGTAGCTTAAATCCTTTTTCTTTTTTGTGGAAAATATTTTTTTATACAATATATTCTGTTCATGGATTCCCCTCCCCATCCCCTTCCAAATCTTCCTCATCTCCTCACCATTCCAACTCCAAAGCTTCCTTCTCTCTTTCCTTAGAAAACAAACAGGCAAATAAGCCAGAATGAAACAAAATAAACAATCAAAAACAAAGACGCAGAGAAACACTAACATACCCACAAAACCTTTAAAAACACAAAATCAGAAACTATAATATAAGCAAAAGACCTATAATATAAATAAAAGACCGATAAGGTAATAAATACCCAAACAATATGAAGGGAACAATATTCTTTAAAAAATACCATTGAGTTTGTGTTGTAGTCTAATGTCTTTTTTTCTCTTTATTTACTTTACATACCAACCAGTTTCCCCTCCTTCCTCTCCTCCCATTCCCTGCCCCACCTCCTTTCTAACTGCACCCTCCCCAATTCCCAGCCAGTATCCCCTGTTCTGAAAGGGTAAACCCTCCTGTGTGAGTTAACAAAGCATGTCATATCAAATTGAGACAGGGCCAAGCTCCTCCTCCCTGCATCAGGGCTGAGCAAGGCATCCTACCATAAGGAATTGTTCCAAAAAGCCAGCCCATGCACCAGAGACAGACTCTAGGCCCACTGCTAGGAGCCCCACAAACAAAACATATTACACGACTACCACCCACATGCAAAGGGCCCAGATCTGTTCCATGCAGGCTCCATAACTGTCAGTCTAGGGTCTGTGAGCTACACAAGCTCAGGTCTGCTGTCTCTGTGGTTTTCAACATTACGATCTTGAACTCCCTTGCTCATATAATCCCTCCCTGCTCTCTTTAGCTGGACTCCCGGAGTCCTTGGCTATAGATCTTTGCATTGGCTTCCATCAATTAGTTACAGGGTGAAGGTTCTATGATGGCAATTAGAGTAGTCACCAATCTGATTACAGGCAAAGGCATTTTCTTTTAGAAGTTTACATCTAGTGTATGCTATATAGTCAAAAATGAAAGATATGAACTACAAATTAATTATGCAAAAATACTAACAAAATAATGAAAAGTAATATTTCACTTTATGACAAGAAAGCCTGAAACTGTGCCTTGATCTTGACTAGCCTTGGTTTAAATGTTGAAATACATATGCTTATATCCTATTTCTTAAACTTCCATACTTTTATTATGCTGCAATATGATTTTCTCTTGTCAGTGTTGAGTGTTTAAAAATTTCAAAGATGACACCAAAGATCTGAGAGTTGTCACCTTACAGATACAGGGTAGACACAAAGGGTTTTTGATTCTCACTTGAGTTTACAACTCTGTCATCCTTTGGCTTGTTTTATTTTTCTAGCAGACAAGAGACTTTGTAGCCCAGATTAGCTTTCTACTAACTATTTAACCCAGATGGACTTCTAAGTGAATGTATGGGCCAGACTGGCCTTGAATTCATGGCTACACTCCTGCCTTATGCTGAGGGAAACTGATTACAGACGGCCACCACACTGGGGTAACTCTTGTATCCTTGGTGACTGAGAAAGAAGCAAAGCCCAAAGAACATTGTCACTCTTGTTCCTTCCAAGTTCTGATAATTCAAATATTCGCATTTCTGTCTGCTCTCACTACTTTTTCCTCACCCGTTCAATGTCTTTTTGCACATGTCTCTCTCCTTTAACATCACCCTTCACTAACTGCCCACAATTGTAGATGCACAGATGTATAAAATAGAACAGTAGTGACAATGTGAGGGTAAAAGAGACACAAATACACCCCCACATCCCTCCTTGGTTTCCCATACATGCTGTCTTACAGGTTTTCCATACCAGTAACTAAATAGTAGAGAAAGTAATTGAAAGGCAAGAGAAATGTGCAAGGCAGTACTTTATTTGGAAGCCGTGGGTCAGAATAGAGAACTAAGACTTCCAGTGTGCAAGATTGCTGTAGATAGGACAGAAAAAGAATGAAGGCAGATGGCCTAAAGTGATGACCCTTTGTTTGAGATAACAAGGAGCCTGAAGGGGAGGGAGAGAGACTATAACCCAAAGTGGCAAGGTGAGGAGCTGAAGAGCAAAGAGCAGGAAGCCTGACATTACAGATAGGGGTCAAATGTCCAGAGGAAATCTGTGAGATAAGGAGACACCATTCAAAGAACCTCCAAGTGGAGAAAGAAGGGAGTGGACAGTTCTCAGCATGGGCCTAATAGGTTACTGTTCTCACATACAGAGTGTTGGTGGGAGGTTGTCATTGTGGTTCAGATAATTTGCAAAAACACAAGGAAATTATCTTCCGCATAACAGAACAAAGCCAACCCACACAAAGAAAATTTCCCTGATAGACTTACTATCATGATTTTACATTTTGTGTTGTTGTCTTAAAATCTTCCTCCTCCTGAAACTGTTTAATAGAGTATAAAGAAACACCACTGTCCACTTAACAGTTAAATTCTAATATGGGTAATATCTTTGATTAATCTTGTATCAGTAGATTAAACATTAATATTACTTAAAAGTAGTGTTACAAATTCTAAACTAATTAATTCTGATCATGTTATAACACTGAGAAGCAAAGATATACAAATAAAAATCTTTAAATCCATTTAAAAATGTTCTCAGGAGAGATTAGCTACTTTGAACATTTTCATAGCTTACTTTCTTTAAATCATATTCATTGTGTGCTTAGATCACTTTTAGAAAGAAAAATAATAAAAGGAAAGGGTTTCTTCTTTTTAGATTAAGCAGAGTTCATTCTAAATAAGCAGGAAATTATATTCATTGTTTTGGCTTTGCAGGGACATCTACCCACGTTCTGGCTAACATTTTTAACGTGCTTCAAATTCATTATTGAGTACCTGGTTGAAGAATCTTCTCATGGCTATTACTTGATTTCCTACACTAATCCTTTCATGGAGTAACTGTGACTCTATCTATCCTCTTGTCTTTGATCCTAGAAGCCGAAGTTATTAATCACAACAGCCAATGAAAATTGACAGAGTACTTTAGTAACTGGTGAATTTCTGATAAAGTTATGGAGAAACTTTACATCATAAATAAAAGCAAGGAGGAGGCCTTTGTTATAGTTTCACACCTTCATATAAAAGTCTCTTTGAACTTGTGTGCTGAGAGGGATGAGCTTTAAAACACATCAAAGCCCAAGAGCCAAGAGCCTAGAAGGATGCTTTTATCAGCCTGAATGGGAGTGAGGAGGCATCCTTCAGTGTAGGAGGAAGGGGCTTGGCTCACTACAGAGACTCAGAACGTATAGCATAACTTCTCTTTGGTTTGGTATTTGTCAATTTGATTATCAAGTCATGTTTTCTCAGAATCCATTTTGTATTGTGGGAAAAAAGTTATGAGTGTCTGCTCTAGAAAATACTGAATATCACACACACACACACACACACACACACACACACACACACACACACACACACAATTAAAACAGAAATAATGTCATCTCTCACAGGAGCCACTATTATTTTGGGTCATCTTCCTCCTTTCTTGTATATCAAAACTACAAGTGTCACATAAAGTGGATTATATCTTTTTTGTTTCTTTTTTTTTCGAGACAGGGTTTCTTTGTGTCATTGGAGGCTATCCTGGAAATAGCTCAGTAGATCAGTAGACCAGGCGATTATATCTTTTATAGAATTACTGATATTTAGCAGTATACTTTAAAGTTTACATTATGAGCAATTATTGAAATAATTATTGCCATTTACCACACTTTTTACCATTATTATGACTTACGTGAAAGTGCACTGACCATAATTTAGGATTACAGTTTACCCAACACATGCTCTTAGTGAGACACTTAGATTTTCTCAGTCTGTCATCTGAGAAATCCTCCGTTCATAATGATTTCAGCTTTACTTAATAAATTATTCTATTGTTTTAACCGCCCAACATCTAATATCCTGGTACTGTTTGGAACCTAGAATAAAACTCATGGTTTAAAATAACGTGTAATGAACAAAACTCAGGAACTCTTAACGATTTGAGTAGGTAGTTTACTGTGTGTTGTAGTTGAGTTGTCCTATCACCTCATACTAATGGTAGTCTGGTTGCTCAGGTCTGAACTTTTGCTTAATGTTGACAACTCTGAGTGCCAGTTGACATGGCATATTTAACTATAGACTATATTGTAATTTTTTTTTTTTTTAGTCCAAATCTTATGGCTAGCCTCTATACTTTTAAATTGGTTGAGATCACAGATAGAGCATAGAATTACCAGTTTTAGAAATTTTAATAAAATTTATGAGAGAAATCATTAGATAATTCTATCATTGGTGAAGTTTCAAAAAGCTTTTGCTGTAGTGTGGTTGTGAGGATGTAACTGCAGTTTATCTGTGACCTCCATCTTACTTGTTCGAGTTAAGTAGGGGAAGGAATCTGAGGGCCACCCTGACTACTTTCCAAGTGTTCCAACCTGCTTTGCCCTGTTCCCAACAGACAGGTTGGTGAGCACTTGTTTTGTTTTCATTGCTTTTTGTTTGTTTTTTCCCCTCTACCACCTTTTCTCTCTGGACTTCAGGTTAGATGAAACTTTGCCTCCTGGAGTAAGTAAAATACATTAATTAACAACTTTTTTTTTTTTTTTTTTTTTATTTATTTATTTATTTTTTTTTTTTTTTTTTTGCCACATAAGCATTACCATTGTCCCTACTGCTTTGAAGGTATCATGCCATTCAATTCTCATGCAGAGTTCTATTATTATCATCTCAGATAACAGCAGAATGACTTAGGCCTATCAAGATTACACAATCCACACAAAGTCACTGGGACAATAGGTGGAGAAAGCAGGATTTAATCCAGTCAACTGGAAACTTTCAAAGTCATTGCTCCTTTGTCTTCCTCTGTCCTCTGTCACCTCTCTTTAGAGGGAGAGGGCCTGGAGAGACAAAGTGATATGGTTAAAACAAATGGAAGATCTGTTTCTCTGTGTTATTTTTATCTTATTAAGTAGTTAGGCTAATTGTTTTCAATATCATTGAATCAAAATAAATAAGAGAAATTAAATTAAATCCTGACAAGCAAAATACATATACTATAGATTATTGTAGTGTGGGATGACTTGCTTTCCACAATCAGCTTATTACAGTAAAAAAATATAACTAAATAAATGGAAAAAGTGATAACCTAAATAGATGGAAATTTTTATATTCATGAACAACATTCCAGTCATAAATTAACATTTAGAATGACATAACGATATTTGGCATGAAGTTTGGTGATTATACGATTCCCAGAAGATAAACTTAAATTTTCTTTTCTCTTCATAAAGTATCTTTATTAAAATGAGGGTTTTGAGAATGTAATTCTCAGATTATTGCTAAATAGGACTTTAGCTATAAACAGGATTGAAAATACAACTAAAATTGAATCTTAACCTGGTAGAAAAATCTATAGGGCTTTTCTAGTCTCCATGGTCTTTTAGGAAAACAGGAGTAGCCCTCACTTTGTATTGTTAAGACAGGATGTCTGAAGGCCTGATCTAACTGTTGGTGAATGATTTTTAGTTCATCTGGGAGTTAGAAATGCAGACATTGAGGCTTTATTTCAGATAATCTGTGAAATTTTTTGAGAGGAAATGCCCAACCTAGCTCATGAGTAATCTAAGCAATACATGGTTTTACCCACTAGAGGGCAGATGCCCATGTGTACCACCCAGGACTGCCTTTATTTCCGAAGTAGAGTTAAAAGTTCTTGAGAAAAAAAAAAAAAAAAGAAAGAAAGAAAGAAAAAAGAAAAGAAGAAAAATCACCTATTGCTGGGCGTAGTGGTACAAATCTTTAATTCCAGCACTCAGGAGGCAGAGGCGTGCAGATTTCTGTGAATTTGAGACCAGCCTGGTCTACAGAGCGAGTTACAAAATAGCCAAGACTAAACAGGTGTCTTGGAAAACAAACAAACAAACAAAAAAAAAAACAAACAAAAAAATCACTAGCTGTTGTCAACAGGTACAAGCATAGTTCCTTGAAAACAAAACAAAACGAAACAAAAAAAAAACCCAACAAAGTCATACTAGGCTAACAAGGTAAAGTTTAACATGTGAGGTTAACTAAATAAGCCTTACCATGACACTAGAAGTATAAAATCAGATGCCAAATCCCAAATTGTAACTTCAGCTCTTGGCCATAGATCACAGAACTATAAAGATGGGAAAAGCTTTGATACTCACCCCTGGGGCAACCTCCTTATTTTAGAGATGAATGAGAAGGAGAACCATGAGAAGTTAACCAGCTTCTCCAAACCTTTATTTTACAAAGCTGAAACTATTGTCAATGGAAGTCCAATCAAGAGAAAAGGAAGGATTTACAATATGTTAAACTTTGTTTTATTCTATTGGTAAAATGTGGCTCACACCTAGGGTTGACATTTGTCGTGGGCGTAATTCCAGTAGCTGTTCTGGAGGAGTTGAAGCTGCAGAGGAATTTCTAATCTTCTCTTTCTTGAGTTAATTTATTTTCATCTGCACTACATTCTGAACACAGCTTGGATGTGTCTACATCAAGCCCAAAAGTGTCCACATGTAAGTATCAACCAAACACCAAGTATTGGGTAACCATATGCTGAATATGGCACTCTTTTACATTCCTTTTAGCATAATGCTTGCATAAATGCTGTTCTTGGTGGTCCTTGGTTCTGTGTAGCTTGGCTAGTAACCTCTCCTTATCCCGAGTTCCACATGGTTTAAGCAAGCAAGTTGGGATCAATAACATTGTGTCAGACCCACAGATACAAATGGTGTTGAAAACTGGGATAGTAGATGTTCATTCATCTGAGAAACTGGCAAGGCATCACAAAGAAAAGAGACTAATTGCACATATAACACCCCCAGTACAACGTATGTGTCTTCAGTGACCTTTGAAAAGAATGTTTTTTAAATGTCAGTGCTTTTTAGAAAAAATAAATGAACCAGAAATGGAAATTGCTTGAGAAAAAAAAAAAACAATAACTCTAGATTAAAAACACATAGAACCATATTTTCATGTTCTTTTTCTCTTGTTTTTTTCTTCAATAAATGTCCATATTACATAAAATTTATAAGCATAGTCATTTGGGTGTTATCTAGACTTTTGAGTAAAGATCCTAAAAAAAATTTAGTAAACTGATTGCAGAGTGAACCCAGTAATAGAAGAAGTTCTTGAAAATCTGGAGGTCTATCTGGTCTACCTGAATTTCTATCCTAATAAAGGAAAGAAGTCTGTCCAAAAAGGCAAATTCAGATCCCAAATAAATCTTAAGTTATTTCTTCAAATTAAACAAACAGTACAAACACCATTTGTCTGTTTCTCCTTTGATCATTGATCCTAGTGTATGAAAAGTTACAGCTATCATACTTTAACCAAGAAGCAATTATGCAAGCTTACTTTTAATTACCAACAGCAGGAATCTAAAATGGTTGATTGGAGACTAAAGGAAACAGCCAAATAAAGATTTAAAAAAAAATAACAAAAACCTTACAAAGAATTAAAACTGTCTGATTAGTTGAGTTAGTAATTCCCATTTTATAATTTTAGCCAATTATAAAGTTTTGGGAGTTTGAAATATAATTTAGATATTTTCCCAAGAGTTAGATGAGATCTTATGCCATTATATAATGCTTGTTTTTTTCTTTTAATAAAAGTACAATATCCTTGAAGCAAAACAGTAGCATTCATTGTGTGTTGCTTGTAGAACTCACAGATATACATTCTCAGATATTTTAAGAAAACCACCCAATTAGGCTGATTCTACAAGTTTCATCTTAGAGTTTCTTTTCTCTGACCCTCTTATAATAAAGGAATGTGTCTTGCAACCATTACCAGTAATGTTAGTGGCACACTTGTGTTTATATTTCAAATATGCTTTTCATTTTCTGAAACAGAGGCAAATTCCTGGTGATATCTTAATGTTTTAAGGTAGTTAATGCCAAAAGGCTTGGACTTGTTCTAAAACTGAATACTTCCCAGATGTGCAGTAGGGTTAAAGGTGGAATAGCTAACAGAAACCAACTTCCTACCTATGCTAAACTTACTTAGATGAATTTTAAGTAAGGATTAATTAGACAGTAGGACCTATAAGCAGTTGAAGCCACAGAAGTAAAGAAGGAGGCTCTCTTAGTTGTAGCATAAGCCTGCTGCTGAGAAAGGCAAGCATTGCCTGCCAGTGTGTCTTAATACTCTTGTTTATGTTACTTCTCTAACTAACTTGCTTTTGAAAATGCAGCACTTTTAGAAAATTTTAATGGTTATTTACTGACATATTAAACAATTTCTAGTTTTGGAACAACTAACAGATGAAAAGTGAAGTAGCAAATTATATTTAAATATTTAACTCATGCTTAAGATTATACGTCTAAAAGGCCAGTTTATGAATCACAAGAGGAAGCTATTGTCAATAGGCCTTATCCTAGGTGAGTTTGACAGTGCAACATACTCTGTGATGGTGATGGTTCTGAAAACTCTATGTCTTCGGGGGAGTCATGCTGTCTCTTGTAGGAAGAGAAACTATGTCAATACATGGTTCAGATCTAAAGACGAATTGGATCAAGGATCTTCTGTCTAGCAATTCTTAAGACTTGGGTACTGTCACCGGGTATGCCATTGAAAACAGCTGTTTTGTATTGGAGACTGGTAAATTTTACTGAACCACTTAAGTCTAATCCATAAATTTTAAATCAAATGTTTCTGGTATTGGAAGCATATTCATCTGGTGATATTTTCAATCAGATTATCATGTGAATATGAGTTCTGGTTGAGGTTAAAAAAAAAAAAAAACAATGGTGCGAACTTAAAAGGCTAGCATCAAACATGTCAACCACATAAGAGATAAATCTACTTTGTTAGATATAATAAAAACCAGAGTGGACAAAGCCAAAAGAAATCAATGCCTTGCATCATTTTGCTAATAGAAGACCAAAATGAACATCCATAAATTTTCAGATATGTGAATCAGCTATTTTATATAGGCATCTACTTGGATAATTCTCCTTATGAGCATCCTGGTCTTTGATTTATGAGTGTTTTATGTAGATAGATGAGATTGTCAGTCAGGGTTAGCTTCTCACAGATGGGAGCATGGTAAGGGATAAGGGAAATATATAAAATCTGTCTGAAAAAAGTTATGCTGTTAGATAATAACTGATTATATGTTTTTACTCCTACAAATATGACAACAAAATTTGCTAGCATGAGTTTTGGTGTCAGTGTGTCTCTCACTTTCCAGTGTGATTGCCTTATGTAGTAGTCAGCTAGCAAAGACAAGTGAAAAGGAAAAACTATCAGATTCTACAAGCAGGATGCTAGCTCCTCATTCCCTGTGCAGGCCAGTATTTTTTGGAAGAGGTTAGTTGAAGGTGAAAACAAATCTAACAGTATAGCACACACAATCCTTGGAGACTAAGTAGGAAGACCCTAAGAAAATGCCTCTCAAACTCTCTTTCTGCAAATCAAGTGTGTCTAACTAGACAAGACATGTGGCAGGAGCCTGTGCAATTAGATCACAGAGCTCAGGACCACAAATGTAATCATTAGCGGCTGCCTTTGTGGACTGGCAAGTTGAAGAAACAATAAAAGGAGGAAACAGTGATAAAGAAAGAAGCAGGGTGTTAAATGGCTCTATTTTTCCCTCCTGTCTTTTAAGTCTAACTTAAGGAAAGACTTTGTCATCCTCTTCAGAGTTAAAGTGTTGAGTGACTGTCAAGGCAAAGAGGGATGAGGAGGCTGTTTGTTCACGAGAGGAAGAAAGATAGGATCTGCCACCATGTCAGAGAGCTGTTAAGTACTCAAGATGAAAACACTCATGGGGGTTTAGAGTCAACAAACAATTGTTTATATTTGGATATTTGCACCAGACATCCTTACCTTCACATCTCTGGCCAGGCTTCTTAGACAAAGAGCTCAAGGCTAGTGCTGGGACACTGGCCTTTTATGCTTAGGTGACCTCTTTAAGAATTTCTTTTTTATAAAGGTTCCCATGGCTACAAACTGTGCCATGGAAAAGAGAGAAGTGGTCCTTGGCTCCTGTGAGCGAAACAAGTCGATTTAGTAAGAAAAGCCTAAGTACAATAATTCTCATTTAGATTTGAAGTTCTTTTTTATCTTTTATTTTCCTAGATCATGAAGTCGACAGTAGCTCTTTGATTTCCTGTAAGGGTCCTAAGCACTAAACTTCAAAGATTGTCAACACAGTTTTCTTAGAGTCGCACTGGGCCATCAGTTGTTCAGAGTACCAGATTGTGGCTTTTAAAATACATACGCATACACTCATGTGAGGATTTGGTCCATAGCTAGAGACTGTGTTGACTGAAGAAAACAGATAAGGGTCTTCTGATTTCAGCCCCACTGAGTACCACACTTAGAGTTGCAGAAAATTAGAGAAGGAAAATCTGGCTTCCGTTTTCACATACTGGCTTCCGTTTTCACCATGGAACTTCAGAACTGAAAAATGGAGGACAGAAACCAAGAGCTCCCACTTCTTTCTTCTTTCCAAGGGAAACGAGTTTCACAGATACATTGCCCATGAGTGTTTTTCTAATGAATGCATTTTTCCCATGGCTATATTTGGGCATCGGCTGTGAGCCTGCCCTGCCATTCCAGCATAAAGTGAGGGTGACAGATGCGGCCCAAGAAGGAGACATGAAAGCACTGTTCTTTCAAGAGCAAGTTAGATCTCATTCTACCTTCAGTCAAACTATCTTCTTGCTCCTTTCCAGCTCTCACCTCTGCTGTGTGGCCAAAGATCAGAGATTTGAAAAAATAGCTTGAAACCTACATACTAGGCATTTCTCCATGGCAGTGTATGCCTAAAAGGAAGATGTTTAATTATACAATAGCTATAATCTACCCATGGTAAAAATCCCTTTATTGTTTGTTCCTTCTATTTCTGTTTTCAGCCATGCTTTAAAATTTTAAGTTTTTAGAGGGCAGCTCTATTTTTAATTAATTCTGGTTTGGTTGGGTCATTTTTTTTTTATTTTAATTTGAAGTTGTTGTTTTCTAGCTGTTCTTTTGTGTAAGACAGATGTGCATGTATCTATTCATCAATACCTATCCATCTGTTGAATAACAGCAACTGTGGAAATAATGCCATGGTGCTGGTCCTAATTTTTAGCCTATTTTAATAAGGTATGAAAACTACAGATATAACTCCTTCTAAGATGTAGATTAGGACCCTCTCTTTTCATCCATCTAAATACCATTTGTAAGCTCTTTTGGGAAAACACAATTATTTTGACTCTTATGCAAGAATAGTGTCCACTGAGACACTTCAGTGTTTGGGTAGGTGCTGGAGATTTATTCTGAATTAGCAAGAGAAGTGGAGACAATTAAAACAGAAACAGAGCATTATGGGACTGTTGGTGCTTGCATATTCTCTCTCTTTCTCTTTATATTTTCAAGGTTATAATATAATTACAGCATTTCTCCCATCCCTTTTCTTACTCCAAATCTTCCCATATATTCCTCCTCATTCTCCTTCTAATTATTGGCCTCTTTAAAAAACAATTGTTACTGCATACCTATGTAAATATATATATATATATTCCTAAGTCTAACCTTTTCAGTCTGTGTAATGTTACGTATATATATATATATGGGTGGTTGTTGGCACTCTGAACAACCCATTCTTCCTTATAGATGTTTTCAATAATTTGTAACCTAGCCTAAAAAGCCTGGCACTTTACCTAGAAATATGTGTTGGCATTTTTATTGAAACTTGATGAGACTTTACAAACATTTTTGGTCTTCTCAGCTAGCGATGAAACTGTTAATCACACATATCTCAATAGACTGATGCCTCTCATTGAATTTGTAACTGACTGACAATACTTCAGCCAGTCAAGATTGAGCAAATCAACCCTAATTCCTCACTGTAATGTACTATGAACTGTAAGTAATATTAGTAAGTCTTCTGAAAGTAAAGTCATTAGAAAGTTTAAGGCTAAATGTAAGTTGAAGCTATTTTTAATGATCTAATATTGTAATTCTTTACATGTATGCCTTTGAGCATGTCCATACTTGTAACTGAACTTGCACATGCTGAGTGGGTGCTCAAGCATGGAGCTGTAATTCAGGCCAATGCTGTAGGTTATTAAACACACAGCTGAGTTAGATACACCTAAATGAAATTTAAGATAATTTTATCTTGTATACTTTTCTAATTGTTTTAACATTCTTGAATAAGATACAAATTGAGTAAAATCAAGTGTTTAAATTTAGCCTGTGTGTTTCTACTAACTTCTAGGATTGGATTTCCTGATTCTTCACAATCCTGATAATTTATGTGTATGAGAACTGAAATAGATTGCAATTCCAAGTTAAATATTCTAAACACTATTAAATATTTCTTTCAACTCATTTCATTAATAAAGTTGCTCAAAGTCCTCCAAGATGAATCTCTGTCTCTCTCTCTCTCTCTCTCTCTCTCTCTCTCTCTCTCTCTCTCTCTGCCTTTGTGTCCCCCCTCCTTGTGTGTATGTGTGTGTGTGTGTTTGTGTTTGTGTATATAACATTTCTTTAAGCTATAATATTATAAATTTTGTGTGTAAGTACAGCCAATGTACAGATATGACATCTCTTTGCATTTTGAAATCCTCCCTAAGAATTGCTACTGATCATTTGTAACCAACCAATCATGTCCTCTTATCCATTAGTTTTCATTTGAAATCTTAGATTTTCTGAAAAGGCAGCTCTATTTATTAAGGATGTATAGTTGTCAACTAATATCAGCATTGCTTTTCTAAGAAATGGTGTTACTGATGTAATTTTATTTTCTTTGTCCACCGAGGAGCTCACGATATGACAGGTAGCATTCACAATCTCTAGGAATTCTTTATAGATGTTAACCCAAGAGTTAATGACAACAGAAATATGTTTGATTAGGACTTTAACACTTTTACTCAACACTCTATCCCATATATAATTACAGGATTGAATAACAAATTTGTATTCTGCTACCAAGTCTTATTGAAGGAGCAATCCTCTCTCCTGTGTTGTCAAAGGAACCGTGTTTATTCCTAGAACTCTTCCCAGCTCAGATCTACTCTCTTGCTCTGTCTAAACTAGAACATCTGACTCACAATGCTTTAACTTTTGTCTTTATATGATTTCAAGCTACTGCACCAAACAAATTCTTTATATTAATTTACAAGAAAGTACACACTCCAGCCTAATTCACTGTCTACACTTTGACATTGAGTGATCAGAAGCAAAGCTTTGTGCCCTGTTTTCTTCATTGTGCCTGTTGTGCAAATACAGAGCATTTTCATGGACTTTGGAAATATCATGTCTACCTTTGGTCAAACTCACTTTTACCAATATCTAGTAGAGACATGAATTTCTAAGTATTAGAAGCATAATTTCTCATGGCCAACATCCATGAATCACCAAAATATAATATTTAATTATAAGACAAGTAAATATAGTTTGTCAATTTCTAGCTATAATTTGAAAAAAATGTTAGCAAGTTTCATAATCAAATTAAAATCCACATTTCTAAGTAGTCATGGAAAGAGTTTAGTGCTAACTTATATTATTGTGACAATTTGTCAAGCTTGTAAGCATATGTGTTTGAGCCATGAATTTGTTCCATATTATGTATCTTACTACTTAGTGCCATCCATGCTTACCTGATTTATGAACTCTTCGACACATCGAATAAGACTTTCTTGTGGGGGAAAAATTAACATGTGCTTCAATGACTCATTTTCCTTTTAATTAAGTCAATAAGAAGAAAAATACTACATTGTAATTAGGTACATTAGAAAATTTTACTTTAAAAATTGACAAATATGGTAGATATTTCATTGAACCATCTTTAAGATAACTATCTAAGTCAACATAATGATAATTTAAAGGAATATTCCATGAAACAATTCATCTAGCCCTTTGTTTTAACTTTATTTTTTCCCTCCATTTATAAATAGAAAGCAATGGTTGGAGTCAAATAGATTGAACTGTTTCTGGGTAATGAACAAGATGAATTAGTCTATAAAACATGAAGTCGATATAACGTCTTTGCCTGGCTGCCAAATGTTTATAAATGTTTACAGGAGCTCAGGAAGAATATAGACTCAGGATTTACTTCTTGTCCTAAGTGACCTTTCTACAGGTGCTTGGATAAGCTTTTCAATCTCTCTCGATCCCCTGGTGTCATCCCTTGTGAAGAGAAGGGATACGAAGCAGACATTTTCTACATTTCTTCAAGCTCTTCTCTGAATTTACAATGTGCTAAACCATAGCCTTCCTTAGGTTTGAAATACTCTCAGCTTTTCTCACTTAAAAAAACCTAGTCTTTTTATTTAGTGGTGTTACACTCATTTTGAGACTGTGCAGTTCATGCCTTAAATTAGACTGATCACAGGCTTTGATTGCATTCAGATTTCTGAAATAATTTATAACTTAATTTTAGGACATGAAAAATATATGAGAATTAATGTTTGCCAACACCTCCTTTCTGTGGTAGATCTAACTTAAGGAGTTCTTTGGCTTCTACTAATGCACAACACAGCTTGAGATCATAAATCAATCACTTATTGATTTCTCTGCAAGAAGTAGCGTTATGGTGATTGCTGGTGAGGAAATTACTTCCTGCGCGGAATAGCAGACCTTTTCTTCTTTCAATGTTTAGTACAGACCTGCATTGCATATGAATTTACTCAGGCCTTTTTCCACACTGTGAAATACAAGAATAGGAGGTACAATCACTTATGAGAAGTATCTAGGTTACCCTAGTTTAAAAAAAATAAAAAGAATCAAGAGTTCTGACTGTAGAATTATTTGAGGAGTTAATTTATCTAACAAAATGAGAGGATTAATAGATAGTTTTATTTGACTTTATATAAATATATATCTTCTGGTATTGAAAGTAAAACTTAATCTAGGAAAAACACTACTCACTTCCTTGTTCATAGTTTTGATTGACACCATCTGGATGGGCCCTTCTGACAGTACCTGCATCTCTAAACACCTGTGTTTTGTGTACCAGCCCCACCACATCCCATGTGATTCCATTTTAAACTGGGATCAACTGTCAATCATATACATTCATTTGTAGGCAAGTACTTTACCCTAGCTAGCCATCAAATTCTCTCCTGGTTTGTGAGGCAAACTTTTATCAGAACTTACTTGAATGCTTATGAAAAGCCCACAGTAAATCCTGGGTCCAGAAATGTACCATTTATGTCTTTCTGGTAATATATAATAATAGAAGATAATGTTTCAAAACATAATAGCTGCAAAATTGATAAATTATGTTTCCTAACATATTGAGATAAGGTTAGTTTTGGCTTTGTTTTCATCTTTACTGGGAGGAGACATAATATAAATGATTACCTAGATAATGCTGTCTTATGGACAAGTATATAGGGATTGTCTTGATTGATAATTGATATAGAAAGACTCAATCTATTGAGCTATTGTGAATGTCATCATTCCCTAGACAGAGCATCTTGAACAGTAAAAGAGAAGAAAGAGGACGATGAGAGCAGGCAAGGAAGGATGCATTTTTTTTCTTTCTTTGCTCCTGACTGTGGGTGTGATATGGCAATCTGCTTGAGTTCCTGCCTTGACTTCCCTAAAATCATAGCCCATGACTTGGAATCATAAGCCAAAGAAACTTTCCCCCAAAGTTGTTTTTTATTAGTGTATTTATTACACCTACAGTAAGGAAATTAGAACAACTATTGATAAAAAAACAAAACCCAGCTAGACAGTATCAAGCTGATATTGAAAAGGCATGTTAGATTGCTAACTCCAAGTATTTATTGACTACTGATCAATATGAAAGACCTGAAGTCACATTTTGTTTGTAATAAAATACAGTAAGAAATGTTTTAAACAGAACTCAAGAAGTCAGTAAAAATTATTTTTGCAAAATTTGTATTTGGATTCCATTGTAAATTTCTGACATTGAAAATATTGGGTTAGTGCCAATGGGTTAACTATTTAAAGCTGTGTGTGTGTGTGTGTGTGTGTGTGTGTGTGTGTGTGTGTGTGTGTTTGATGCTGGGTATGGAACACAAGACCTTGGGAATACTAGGTAAACTCTCTACTACTGAACTATATCTCAAGACCAAATGCTTAACTTTTTAAAAAATTATCAGTTAATTAAATAGAGTCTTAAATTTATAATTGTTTTAGGATTGGCCTTTATTCTCATCCATGAGACCAAGCTGATTGTGAGTTAACCCTGGATTACTAAGTGGAAATATGAATGGTCATTTTTACCAAATTAAGAAATAATATGTCTCCTCATGGAACAATGACAATGATTTTATCATTTGGGGCTAATATCTATGTGTAATTCTAAGTGAATGTCAGCAGTCTCTGAAGGGATTGTAGCTGAAAATGAAGCTAATAGTGGTCCTGCATTATGCTGAACAGGAGACCTACACCTGTAACTATACCAGATATCCCAGACTTAGACATATCAATAGCCCACTCTGCTGTCTTTCTTTATCTTGAAAGACAAGATCATTCTAAAAAAAGCATATTCCTTCGACCCTGCATTGATGGACTTGCGATAAATGAATCCCCTTTACACTAGGCCAGCTTTATAGCTATGAGCAAAGCTTTAAGGACAATATGCAGGTCATTAATCTCTAATGTCAATACAAATGATCACTTCAGAAAATGAGTGAAAGTTGATAGTCTCCTAAAATTTCTTTAACATTTCTACAATCATACTTAGGAGGAAAAAAAAGGCTAGCAATAATATCTTTAATAAAATATTTATTTTTATTTTATGCATATGTATGTTCCATCTGCACATATGTCATGTGCACTATGTGTGTGTCTGGTGCCCATGGAGGCCAGAAGAAGGAATCTGAACTCTCTTGACCTCTGCAAGAGCAGCTTATGATTTTAAAACCACTGAGCTGTTTGCTAACCCCTCTGATAATAATATTACTTCAAATCTTTAAGAAGCTGAGAAAAGAAATGATACGTATATAGCACATAGATTCCAAATTCGTGTTTTGTCGGCTATGTGGATGTCGATGTCAAGATTCCCACACCTGTCACGCAGAAGAAAATTCTCTTCTATCCACATTCACCGGAAGCTTTTGCGGGGGATGTTAGCTGCCGCCTCTTCCTGTCATGGTTCTGCTTCTCTGTACATGTTTCTGCCTTGGCTTCCTTGCATCAAAGCTGCTCCCCCGCCTCTGAGTTGTAATGTATAGAGCAGTGGGTGGTCCTTGCGCTAGCAGACCAACACTGACTGAAAATTAACATGCTGGAAAATCTAATTCTGGGGCCCCAGCCTAGACCTACAGAGTAAAATAAAGTCCAACCAACTTACGTTTCCGTGCATCTTCCAGATGGTTGCTAGGCAGGTTTGGGGTTGGGAACCACTGGGGTAGGTTAGTTAACTTGGCACCCCTGTGATTGAGCTGACAGGACATGGATTTAATGTCCCCTCTTCTCTGAAATGCCACACAACCCTGTGAGATATGAGCAGTTTCTCCCAATTTACAAGTAAAATACTAAGACTCCCTGAGTGTAACTGACTTACCTGCACCAATTAGTCATCCAGTGTCAGAATGCAGCTCTTCTGCATTTTCACAGCTATTACTAATTCACTCCCTGCACACTGAGGGCCTTTGTAAATTTCATGACCAAAAAACAAGACTTGCAATTCCCTTTAGAACACATGATGACTAGAAAAACAAAATGAGTGAAGGGAAGGAGATGCTAACCAAAAATAAATAAAATTAATACCACACATACTATATTATTCTAGCTATACTCAATGTAGGGATCACTTAGATAGACATTATTTCAGAAGAATCCAAGCTAAATTGTCAAATTAACCAAATACACTATCTTAGACAGGTCAAAACTATGTTCTCATTGCAATTGTTGGAAGATAAATTTTTGAGTACACACATTCCAGTACTACAGGTATGATTCCAAGATAAATGATATTTTGTTTCCATTAAAACCTAGTCAGATTTAAACCAGTAGTACACTAACAGACACTGACATGCCTAGCTCCTTTCCTTAAGTAGACTGCAATAATCCTTTTTGATATTGTTTTTTGTAATCAAATATTTATGGAGTATTTTGATGACATATAACACCCATGTTTTGGGTAACAGTTTTTTACTCTATAGTCTCTGAATGATCTTTTAATATCATAGGATTATCAAAGGGAAAATAAAAACAAGTATAAAGACAGCAACACTAGATACTGACTTCAGATACTCTGACAGTCATGGGAAGGAGGGAAACAGAGCTCAACTCTTAACAACACGAAGGTAACTGAGAATGTTAAATGAAGAAGAGATAGGGAGTGTCTTAGCCCCCTTTCTATTGCTATTAGAAAATACTTGTGACTGCATACCATGTAAAGAATATGGGTGTATTTGATTCACCATTCCAGAGGACCAATATCAATATACAGACACCTTGTAAACCTTCCTTGTGGCATCAAACATATCTTATAATTCACTAGCGTTTCCTTTGAATTCATTCTGACTTTTTCATTTACTTTTATTTTCATTATATTTAGATATGAACTTATTAATTCATGATTTCAAAAGTATAACTACTATCAAAATCAAACAAAAACTTTAGATTTCGGAAAAGCTCCAGTTTGCCTTGCACAGTCATTGGTTCTTTTCTGTCATTCAATGACTATGTATCAAGCACGTATAAAGAGCATCACTGTGGTTATTATGATTTTTTAATGATGATTACTTATGAAAGAGAACAGCCAAAGAGGGAATTCTTAGATGAAATGCACAGCCATACAGAATGTCTCACACTGCTGAGTGAGGCTACCTAAGCCCTGATGTATATACTTTAAAAGTGATGGCTACCAAGATATTTTTCCATGTTACCTTACAATAGATCCGTTTGGGACTCTACAACTCATGTGAAGGAGGGAGAGATTTAACTCTACAACTCACGTTTGAACTTAAAAAAGTTAAAAGTCTAATTCCATTGTATTAATCATGATGTATTCTAACATATTGATAAAAATTATCGAAGTACCTTGTATTATAACTGCCCTCAGAATTGGCAGTAGATATCTTTACCACTGAGCCATCTCTTTGGCTCTCAAAAACTTCTAACAGCTATTAATTTTTGAGATAATTGTAGCACCATATTAAGTTGCAAGAAATCCAGAGAGGTCCCACGTACCTTTTACTCACTCTACATCACAAGGTCTTTCAACTGGCATTGTATTGCTTGTCAAAGTGGACACATACAAATTTAATAGCTGGTGATTTAATAAACCTCAAAAAAGAATTCTGGAGTTTCTAAAAATAATTGAAATAAGGCAAACTTGATAATTTTCACCAAATACATGAAACTATAAAAATTACTAGAAAGCAGAGATGTAGGCTTGGTTCTGCACAAAGAAGCCTCCACATCCACAGATGCTTGCAATCAATAAAGCCATTGCCTGTGGCCTACAAAGCTATCAAATTATGATTTAGTGACCTGTGGCACAACCAAAATTTATTTTTATAACTCAAAAGGATATTAAATAACTTTAGTCTTTCCTTTTTCTATTTGCAAAGTATACCTCTTTTGAAGAGACAGGCAAACTTATTCTGATATGAACATCAAGTATATATATATATATGAGCATCATGTAATATATATATACATATATACATATATATACATATATATATAAGAGCATCATTAATGACTTTTAGATATGCACATTGTAATGTCTCAGTTTAAAATTGCTTAAAAGTAAATATTTTAAATGTTTACCCAAACTAGCTACAAAGTAAAAAAAGATGTTTGATCAATCCTTTAAATTCTGAGTTCCCATATGAGGTAAAACGTAAGTTTTATGTGTATCTTAGTGGACCTGTTGTATACCGCAAAGTCTCCAAAATAACTCGCCAAGGATTTGATGATATTCGAATGATGTTGTTTCTTTTGTTCAGTTTAGCATCACTACTATAGCTCCACCCTACTGCTTCTCATTCAGAAATTCTGTTTTATTGTTTGTGAGAATCATTCTTCATGCTTCTCTTTTCTATCAGTTTCCTGTCTCTGTAGAAAACGCGTGGACTATCTCACAGTTTACTGACACTGAGCATTTCTCCTGCACACACAGCACCTTAAATATGTTTATATTACATCAGAACACCGCTTCCTGTCTAGTTGCCATCTTCTTGTCACAAAGTTTATCAGGCTTTTTTTCCCCCGACTCCCCTCTAAAACTCAGTTGTTTTCCCATGTGGCAGACCAACATCCTTGGGAGAGATGTTGTTGTCATTAAATAAGAGTCTTTAAAGAATCATGTTGCTAAATGGTTCCTACAGAATCCCCCTGTAGGAAAGGGAAAGAGAGGGAAAATGAAAATATTCAGAGGGGAAGGGAAAGTAAGCACGAAAGCCTCAGGACTTGGTGTACATAGCCATTAAGATTGACCTAATGACCTTGTGTGTTAGCTGTATAACTTTATCTTCCAGTTTCTAATCTATAACTGATAATAGCTCCTTGAGGAACAGCTATAGAAATTAATGAACTGCAGGAGAGTATTTTTTAATATATGCAAATAAATATGTGTGTGAATACCCCAAGGGCAACAACCAGAATAGAGTAAGAGATACTGATGACGTAAACACTGTTCCCAATACACCTCACAATATGTCCTTGGCTTGGCTTTGCAAGCACAGTGAGATGCTGCGTTAGGGAAGACTATGCTGTGTGAACTCAAAACTTCCTCAACACACAGGGGTTTTTTGCTTCATGTTATCTAACACAAGTCTTTTTTTTTATGCCAACTTTAATGTCAGAACATTCTGCCATTTCTACAGTAGACTAACCTGGGAAAGGAAAGGGGAAAAACTGTCCATGTCCTGTTAACAAGCCACTTTTCCATTAGGGAATATAAAACTCTGAGAACACACTTTTTATACTCCATTGAAGATTGTGCTTGTCATCTTAGGTGATACACAATTCATGGTAACTTATGATTTCCTTCACATGGCTAAGAAAATGGGGGTTGTCTGATCTATGGAAAACTTCTGTAGCCTCTTGAAAAAGTTTCACAATTCGGGGAAAAATTGCCTCTCATAATAACTGAAGTCCTGACATCTAGGCAAATTCCAGTCATTTTTGTGTATACAGTCTTGTGTGCACAGCACGATTATGTTATGCTACCCACTTTTCAAATGATGCTGAGACATGGAGCAGTTTCATGGTTTCTGTGGTCATTTCCCAATAGATGCAAAGCCAGGAGCCCAAAATGCATATCCCCTAGCTCTCAAGGCCACACTTTCCTCACCATGCTATTCCCCCAGCCGGAGCAAGCACTAGTAAAAATAATAGAATAAGTCTTGGATTGAGGTAGTATTAGGTGGAAATGGCTGGGTTTTTTCCGTGCTACATCAAATGCCTTTCCCATGGCTGCTTACAAACTTTCCTGAGAACATCATCTTTACATACACCAAACTAAACACCTTTTACTGGAGGAAATGGTCTTGCTTCAGTCACTACTTCTCTCCACTTTCTTTCTAGAAAAAGAGGAAACCCTTTAATGTGGAGTATTGTATCTGCTATTGTAAGGCAGTGTGGATGCTGAGAAAAGTCTCTCTGTGCCTCAGCATGTCAACACATTGCTCAAAAATGAATTTATCAGTTAAATGCAGCAGGGGGATTTAGTTTAGCTAAGTGTGCTACAAAGAAAAAATAGTTTACCATTGTTTTTACAGATTGAGGTAAATCTGACATATCATTGACATATGCTGTGGATTTAATTTAATACCACAGTACAGATGTGGGCTCTGATAAGTTTTTTTTTTTTTTTTTGAAATCTAGGCTAAGATGAGTAGAGTAGTTTCAATATTTATAGGGTTGAAAATGCAGAGGTTGCAAAGGAAGCATTTTAATTGAAACAACATTTGCTTGTACATGGTCAGAGTAAGAATGGAGGGGGAACCTCCCTAAGCTTTACTACTGGTTTCTTATACTCAACTGGGGTTTTCAACATATTCACACAGCTTTGGCTCAGTTTGGCTACCCCATTATTTGCCTTTTGCTTTGAGATAATACAAAACGTACTTCATCATTTCTTTAGATTTTTTTTTACCTTCTCCCAAATAAGCACAGATGACTCTTTATAGCTTGCCTTTGTAATTGTGTGTTTTAGGTATCCTAGAGATAACATCAGTGGAAATCGGAGTCGTTGCAGTCAAAGCCATTAACAGCAACTATTACTTAGCCATGAACAAGAAGGGGAAACTCTATGGCTCAGTAAGTAGCTGGCTTTTGTTTCTAAAACACATTGCAGTAAGTTAATATTCTGTTGTCATTTGATCACCACTAATAGGATTCACAGGGGGAGGGGGCTGGTCACCAGCATCTCAACGGCCAGCAAAGCAGCTTGTTCAACTCTATAATCCACAGAATTGCTTGCCCTTGAGTCTACTACACAGGCCATTACTAGCATTTGTGAATGTTCAGAACTGCAAGACAATCAGACTATCTCTCACCAAAACATCTGGATGAAGTAGCATGGGGGCTGGACACACAACTTAAACAAGAATTACTTAAAACAGAAAACTTGGATGGAATAGAACTTCATATATTATGAGTATCTGCCACAGCTGAAAAGAATACTCCGGCTCAGATGTTACCTTTTTTTTTTTTTTTTTTTTTTTTAATATATATATCTTAAATGGAGAAACATATCAAGAGAATCATGATTGTTTTCCATGTTATTCAACGAACCCTTGAATTGTATTTATCTAGGCAATAGTTATTAATTCTAATTATGAATGAACATCATAGATATTATGTAAAGACAGAGGAGTGTCTTCACAGTAGGGTATACTATCTACAAAAGTACAGGTACTTTTTCAGTATGGTCCTCTAGAAATCTTGGGTAGATCAATATCTACAAGTGTTAAAAGTATTTTGAATGTCACCTTTTCAAACCCAAGTCAAATTCATTTAGAACAGCTCTTAGACTAAAGTCTCATATAAAATAATAGTTGTTTATAATTAAAATTGCAATCATAATTAAAACAATTATACACAGCATATCAATTATGCTACTTAGATCTTTAGAAGAAATGGTAGTTAAGCATGGCTGTCTGCTATGTGTCAGATATTTTTTGGCCTACCTCCCAAAGATGTACGTCACATGGTAATGTACACTTGTGATCACAGCAATGGAAGGCTGAGTTAGGAAGATCACAAGGGCCATAGTAGCCTGGGACATGTAGGAGAACCTGCCCCAAACAAAGCAAACCATAATCCACTACAAAAAGAAACTTCTCTCATGAGTTCTAAAAGGCATGCTAATCTACCAGTGAAGAGAAAAAGATTTGGAGGACAGCTTGATACTCTCTATTTAGTAAAACAATAGCAGTAGGTTCACTCCTGGGGCCTGTAAGCTCTCCAACCTCGAATTCTTGGCCGGTTTTATAGCACAAGACATGTGCAATAGGTCTTATATCTAATCAGAAAATGGTGGTTTTTTCCAATAGTATTTGTACCATTATTGCACCCATAGGCATCTCTTGCTACACCAGTCATTATTGCAGTTCACAGGGTTCACAGGCCAATTAGACCAATGATGGATTTTTCCAGCAGCCTACATAATACTTTTGGGTACGAAAGCTAGCCAGAAGCAGGGATGAATGTCCTCAGTTACTACAACCTAGATTTCTTAAACATTAGTTCTTATGTTTCACCTGTATCTCATGAATGTCTAAGGCCATCCTCCAGAGATTATAGCTATGGAACATCATCTCAGGTGCATCCCAAGTGTCAAAACACCTACGATGAGAAAGCTGACTCATGCACACTTCTCTTTAAAAATATATTAAAACACACTTCTTAAAAAAAAAAATAGATACTGACTTGTAAATTCATTTTGGGGAGGAAAAATTTGCACCCAGTGTGGAATCTCCAATATGAAATTACCTGAAGTAGTACCAATCTTCCTTTTGAAAGAATTGTTACATTTGTTTTGTCTCTATGTATATGTGTACGTGAGACGGTAGGCATGTATTTTGACATGTAGAGGTCAAAATACAACTTGAAAGAATTGGTTCTCACTTTCCGCCTTTTGGTTCCTGGGTATGGAACTGAGGCCATTTAGTCTTTGAGACAAGTGTCTTAGCCAATGAACTGTCTTACTGTCCCTTGCTATATCCTTTAAACTGCATGCTCTTTTTACAAGCATGAAAAACAACTATATTGCTTGAAATATACATAGTTTTGGACAGACAGATGAATAAGAATAAAAAATTAAATAAGTTCGTAAAAGATTTAATTTTCTCCAATGAAAAATATTTCAATTTATTATAAAAATTATCTTTGATAATCTATATTTTCTTCTTAATTTCAATCACATCACCATAGGAATTTGGCATCTAATTGTACTTCACAAATGAGAAACACACACTACTGTTCAGTCCCAGGAATGTAAAAATAAACCTACACTCTTAATGTGTATATGTAAAGTTTCATTATTGTGTTCTGAATTATTATCTATACTTCAGAAACCTGAAAGTTTATAATCCAGAATTTAACCCTGGGGCCTGGATCGACGGTTCCTGACTTTGCAGGGGACCCAGGCTCAGTTGCCATCACCCACATGGTGATTCAGAACAGCCTGCAACTCAAGTTTCAGGCGGCCTGGGTTCCCTCTTCTGACCGTGGCAGACACAAACTAATACAGGCTCACATGCCTATAAATATATATTAAAAGTAAATAAATCCTTTGCAAATTGAAATTGGAAAAATGCAAAGACTCATGAGGTGAAAAAAAACTGCCCAATCAAAGCTTACATCAAAATGTGCCACCATGCTTTTATGGGAGATGGAGAGTGGAACCCCCAGAGGCTGTGGATCCTTTGCTTCTGGACTACTTGAATTGCTCCAAGAGCAGAGGGACATCTCTTTAGTTTCTTTACACCTGCTATTAACTTCAGGAGAAGACATTGAATTTGGAAAGCAGATAAGAGAAGATTCTTGACCCATCAAAACTCCCTAAGACCACTTGGCTACTTAGGACAGTGCCAGAATGTTGTGGGTATTGATGGACATCCCAGTGAGACTATCTGAATGCATTTTCAAGTACTGTATTCATAACTACTTTACATGATGATAGACAAAACAAGGCATACGCCCCCACCTTAAAACAGGGTCTTACACAGGAAAGGCTGGCCTGGAACTACATAGCTTTACTTCGGATCTGCTTGCCTCCACATTCCATGTGTTTATTTATAGGTGTATGCCACCATGCCTAGCATACAGAGTACTAACAATAAAACACAGGGCCTCATGCATTCTATGTAAGAACTCTACTAGGGAAGCCACATTCCCAATTCCCAAACAAGGCATTTCTTATCTTTTTAAACATTCCTTTGGTTGATCTTTAGGTAGATGATGTTTGTAAATGCAATGGGCCCACATTTCTGGTGATTCTCTCTCTTATAGGAGAGAGACCTATGGACCTATGGTTAACATTATGAAAGGCAAGACTGTATGCAATAATGTCCCCTAAAGCTGGTCCATCATAAATACTGTTATTGTGATATCTACTTCATGGTACTCATTCCAGCCTCTTAAACCATGTTATATTCAAAGCACATCAGCCTTTTAAAGGGCCAGAATATGTTGCCGTGGTGATTAATCAAAGATGAGTCAACGTGTTTTCAAACACAGGATCCATTTTGTGGTTAGGAATTTTGACTCTTCTGTTGTTGGCATGGTATATGAAGTGGGCAACTTATGTAAAAACGGTAGCTACAACACAATGGACTGTGGCCCATCAGATGCTTTATATCATATGGAATCAGGCATCATCACCATAAATATAAATGTGTTTTTCCCCTTGCAGAAGGAATTTAACAATGACTGTAAGCTGAAAGAGAGGATAGAGGAAAACGGATACAACACCTATGCATCCTTCAACTGGCAACACAATGGAAGGCAAATGTATGTGGCACTGAATGGGAAAGGAGCTCCCAGGAGAGGACAGAAAACAAGAAGGAAAAACACCTCTGCTCACTTCCTCCCGATGGTGGTCCACTCATAAAGGAAGGCACTGTTGGTGGATGTAATACAACCAAAGACTCTTTGGCCAGAAAGAGTTTGGAGTTGGTACCCTCACAGAAGACTGTGGTGGAAAATGCAAGGACAAATCAGAATTCAGCTTGCTTAAAAAAAAGAAGGCTTTGGAGGTTTTTGTACTCACTGCTGACATTGAAGTTCTTTTCATTAGCTCTGTGTAATGCCTTATACCCAAGCTAGAGGCAAATCAAACAGGATGGAAGTTATACTCAAGTGAACAATGTTATGGCTGGGTTTTTTGTTTTGTTTTGTTTTTTTTTTGTTTTGTTTTATTTTTGTTGTTGTTGTTCTTGTTTGTTTGTTTGTTTTTTAAGTTTTTGTTTTTGAACTTCTGAGATAGAACTTAAAGGACATGGAACAATCTGTTGAATGATCTTTGGGAAAGTTATTTATGGAATATGAACACATATCAAAGACTTTCATTGCTCATTCAAGCCTGATGATTCAATGAGCAGGAAGACACGTGAGCATTTACTGGAAAGCTCTTGGGTCATATCATATGCACAACCAAAGGAGCTTTGGGTGTGGCACCATGGAAGAATTGGATCAGATTTACAAATATAAACATATTAGTGTGAAACTGTCCTAACAATACAAATAGTATGGTATGCTTGTGCATTCTGCCTTCATCCTTTACTATTCCTTTCTAAGTTATTTATTTAATAGGATGTTAAATATCTTTTGGGGTTTTAAAGAGTATCCTCAGCGCTGCCCTCTGATTTGCCTTCTAATTTTTTTTTCTTTTTTTTTTGGTTTGGCACCCTATTCATGTTCATGACAAAGTGTTTTAAAAACTTGGCAAACACTTCAGAAATAGGAGATGAGATCAAGGGAGCACTACAAATGCCCCACCAGCTGACTTAATTTGCACTTTTGCAATAAGAACCATCAGTGGTGACGATGGCAGAGTTTTGCTATAGCTTAAGGAACAGATACCTGCCATCATTTGCCAATACTTATCAGTCCTGAGGCTTTGTTACCTAAAAACATTGAAGGCCAAATTCTCTTCCATTGCTTTATTTCATCTACATGACTATACCAACAGAAGGAAAATGAATTGTTAGATTTTAGGCTAACCTTTTTTTTTGTTTTTTGTTTTTTTCCTTTTAACTGATGATGTCTCACTATAGGTCACTGTGGCAAATGATGGAAAGGTTATCTGCATATACAAGAGCCCTTTGTAAGTCCCACAGAATGCTTCTCCCCAAAAGGAACTAAAAGGAAACTTGGAATGAAGTGCAACTTTCCCAGGGGCTAAAACTGAGCAAATACATTCTGGTATATGTGTAACCACATACTGAAACCTGTTCAAGCTGTATGATCTAGTCTTTACAAACCCAAATAAAGCTTGTTTTCTGTACATTTAAAAGTGTTCTAGAAGGTTCCATAATATAACCACATCAAAATTCATTTTCTTAGAGCAGGTATGGAAAGCAATACATAAGTGTACTATTCACTGTCACTTTGTATTTCACTAAATAAACACATAAGCCTTGTTTGCAGTGTCTGTAGTGATTTAAAAATGTAAAAATCATTATTTGCTCTAAATATTTTAAAGGATAACTATAAGACTATATTGATGCAGCAGTCTTATTTCCTTATTTCTTGTTTGGAAAGTGTTTATTTTATTGGTTGCATGCAGTATTTTGGTATGAACAAAAGACTCACCAAATGTCCTTTTTACTAAAAATTTAACCTCTATAAAGGCTGGTGATTTGGGGAACTCTTCTAATATACTTGTGCTGATGCTTAGTCAGTGCAAATCAGTTACTTAAAACATTAAGTTAAACATTAATCAGTTTTTTTTTTGAGAACATTCCCACAGAGTAATCCAGCAAAGGTCACATTTTATGATTTCTTCAAAAAGCTGTTATTTCAAGAGAAATGCACAGATGCACAGTGCTTTGGTTTATGGGTATAGTTGCATTTCATAGTACTTTTCTTTCAACTAGCTTTGTGACAAATGGGATCTTAAGAATGTATACTTTTGTGGTTGAATTTTGTATGTTAAAATTTAATTGGTAAACGAGTCTGAGAGCTCTAATGTAATGCATCTCTAGAAAAGCTAGGTATCTCTTTTTCTTTATTTTAAAGTAATAATTATACCTGACACATGAACATGGACCACCCACAACCAAAATTAAATGTTTGGGGAGACAAACTATAGTATTCAATGACCAAAGTTACAGCAAATAGGGCAGATGTTGGATTCTTATTTCACATTGCCATTTAGATTACTAAAGAGACTACGTGTAAACAGTCATCATTATAGTACTCAAGACATTAAACAGCTTCTAGCAAAATGTATCAAAGCTTGCAGAGTCCAAAAATAGGAAACATCTTTTTACGTCCCCCACCCTCCATCTTTCCCTGTATACATCCTAACAGAGATAAATACAGAAACGATTCGATAAGGAGTGAGGATTCTTCAGCATTAAAAAAAAAATCATCTTTGTTTGATGTTGATACTCACTTTTACTACTACTGAAAGAAAGGAAGTCCAGTCCTAAATTTGTGCTCTTAGGGAAAAAAAAAACAAAAAACAAAAAACAAAAACACATCAAGACTTTGGGGGCTCTGCCTCTGTGGGGAGGGTGGGCGCTGGTCCACCATGCTCAAGTGTATCGTGTATCACTCACTGATAGGAGGCCCTGTGAGCTCTGAGCACTGGCACTGAGACTCCTGAAATATATAGGATTCTCCTTCTACGCCCAAAAGGCTGAACAGTGTATATTATGTTGCATTTAAATAAAGGCAATAAAAATGCTGGGAAAAGAAAATAAAAATACTGTCTTTGTTTTTTTTTTTTTTTTGTTGTTGTTGTTGTTTTGACTTTTTTTTGTTTGTTTGTTTTTGTTTTTGTTTTTGTTTTATTGGCCTAAATCCCTACCTGGTAAGGAGAGAATCTCCAGAGTTGTGTGCATGGCAGGATGTGGTTAAATGCCCCACAGCCACAAACAACAACAACAGAAAAAAAATTACTCAAACATTTGTAAGGTTTCTTTAATGCTTTACATGTGTGAGTCGGCTATCCTTACCCTAATAACAACCAAATGCTTTCGGTTTTCCTAACTATTCAGGTCCACCTAGTTTACACAGTGGATAAAGTACAATGAACTGAAAACAAGGATGGCTTGTGCACCAGTGAAAGGCTTTTGGAGGAAAGCCAGGAGCTGCAAAATCAGACTTCCAGGGGATGGAATAGACCAATGTATTTGATTTGAAAAGTAGGCAGAGAAAAGAAAAAAGAAAAAAATCCCAACATAATAATGAAACTTGAATCCAGGGTTCATGCAAGTTTGTGGACACATTTTCAGTGGATCAGTTTTATATGACACAGTTCTAGTAATTAGAAAGCTGTTAAATCTTGGTTTGAGTATTCAGTAATATAGACAAAATTTTCAGATGAGTAGTTGCTGGCCCTGAGTGTGTGTGTGTGTGTGTGTGTGTGTGTGTGTGTGTGTTTAAGAGATAATGACCTGTCGTTTAGAATAGCATGTATGGCGATAAACAAAACCTGTGATAAGAGCTCTGTCTGTCTACCTCGACAGATGAGACTTTAGGATTTAAACTAAGGTATGAAAATGATTTATCTTGGAGGAGTACTGGGGAAAAACATCAGAATCCTTCCAGAATTCTTCCAAGCACTTGCTCTCCCCTCCATTTCCTCTCAGCTGATTGACTATAGACAGCCAGGGGCTGCTTGCTTCCAGATTGTTTCTTTCCAACTCCAGAATCCCAAATTTTCCCTTGTCAAGATGAAAAGTCGAAGCATCTTAGGCATGGTTCTTAGTGCTGTGTTATCAATAAACTTCAGGAGAAGCCCGCTAAGGTGTTTAGGCATTGTGAAGGGCCAGTCTTCATTTATGGGACCACAAAGAGGCAGGGTACAATATTTAGAAGTTCACACACAAGGGTGAAGAACTAGCTACTAAACTGAGGATAAAGAGAGGAAGGAGAAAAATAATAAAATTCAGTGGTAGTCAGGTACAAAACTGGACAATTATATGTGCTTAAAATAAACTGTATCTTATTCCCATATAATTTTAGTCAATTCCAGTCATCTGCCATTTAGTTATCTAGATTAATTTGTATAGATGTAAAGATCTTCCTCTTTTGTGCAGTTTTAAAATGAAAGTAATATATTTGTTTTGTGTCAAGCCAAGAATAGGGCCCTGGACACAACCAGGCTCTCTGTGGCTTTGCACACCTTGGAGAATGATTGGTGGAATGAGACAAACAGCTGGTCCTCTAGTTAGCATCAGCTTGTATCATAATGATGCTATAAAAACTTCTTTAAAATGCCTCCTGTGAACATGTGCTCATGTTCTTGAGAAATCAGAGTACAAAAAAGTTGAATACACAATATCATTTATTGTTTTAATTGTAGAATAAAAATGGGGGAAAAAAGCTACCTGTTTTAATGTATCGTGTATACATTCAACAGGAGACAAAAGAAAACTTTACAACCTACACTCCTCTTCCCTTTTGTAGATTAGGAGGAAGCATCAGAAATTTCCCTAGTAAGTAAACAATCTACTGAAACACATTTATAAACACCATGCATTAGTTAAAACGGAATAATCATGATCAAACTAGCAGGATCAAAGCAGCTGGTCTTTTTTCCTAAGTGGATAATAATGAACATTTCCATGAGTCTGCATCATGATATCAGCTAAAGGCAACAATTCCAAACTCTGAAAGAAGCCATATACCTACTGCACATGCATGTATTATTGGCACAATTTTATTACCCTCCACAAAAAAGCCTATATGCATTTTTTTTTTAACTCAGGCAATTGCATCCTCTAGAGATGAGCACAGCAAATGAAGAATCAAAACACCCCGTGTTCCTCGTTACAACTGTAAATTGAACATATGCCTTTGTACAGCATAGGCAATGACCCCAGCTGCAGGATAACCAACTGCAGTGCGGCCTTAACCCTCCTAAGGTTTGGTTTTAATTACCTTATACACATCTTAAATGCCTAAATCATCTTACAATTTTCTAAATTATTTAGTTATCATTTCTGTGGTCAATTTAAGCTGCTGACAATGCAAATACCCTCAAAGAGGTCTTTCAAGGAGAAGTAAATTAAAACCAGTTTTCCACGAGGTATTATACATTTTGGAAGAATTGTGTTTTATGGTTATGGGAAGCTATAGGGTTAGGGGGTCAATTATTAATTCAACTCAACATTAAAATATTTTACCATATGGCATTTAAACCAGAATCCTTAACAGACATTTCTTTTTCTGTGACACAAATAAATATTTTCAGACATCAATGGTATTTAAGTCAACACGTGTGTAATTTGTATGACAGCTCTATGTGTAATTATGGACTCTTCCAGTGAGAAACACTGAAGGATGATGGCACTAGATGTGAGTAAAGGTGCTATCTCATGGACTTTTCCAGATAATTTGAGTTCTGGATGAAAAATGCATTTTACATCTCTAGTTTATGCTCAGATAGAAATCAAATGAAACTAAATTGTAGTTTTAAACTGATGTTTGCAGTCATTCCTCTGCATCTCATCCAGAAAAGCTCTATGTTCCGCCCCCTACTTCCCCAAGGAAACCGTCAGGCCAGCCCATTTGCACAGGAAGATCATATTTACCTTTCTCTTTCTCTTCTGTTATAATGCAACATGATATTAAATAGGGTTTCCTTATGAGACTCACAAGAAAATGAAGGGTTTTTTTTTTTTATTGGCACCAATAATGTACTCCACTTCCTCCCAATGAATAGTAAATCTATGCTGCTGTTAGTAGAGACTGTTAATGGCAATTAGCACAAGGAACCTGAATTATTATTCTGGTTTTCCTTATTTAATTATTTACCTTATTAAAGTAATGGTTTTCTTTGTTTGTTGGTTGGTTTGTTTTTGTTTTGTTTTGTTTTTTGAGACAGGGTTTCTCTGTGTAGCTTTGGAGGCTATCCTGGCACTCACTCTGTAGCCCAGGCTGGCCTCAACCTCTGCCTGCCACTGTCTCCTGAGTGCTGGGATTAAAGGCGTGTGCCACCACTGCCCAGCTAAAGTAATGGTTTTCAATCGTTTACATAATTCAGTTCTAATTCAGTGCTAATGGGAAAACAAAACAAATTTTAAACAGAGGGACTATATTACTGGTTGAATTCTTAATCCACAGTCCTAGAATGTGTTCCTATTTAGAAACAAAGTCATTTCATGGGTGTGAATGGGAGAAATTTAGACACAGACAAAACCACCTTAGTCTCTTCAGAATGTTGTAACAAGATCTCACAACTGTGTGAATTCCATAGACAAATGAATAGAGTACATCTTTTAATAATAATTTATGCATACAAAGATTTGAAAACACATTCAAAAAGACATGGACATAGAATAGAGTTGCCTATTATGATTTATATATTTAAGTGAATAGTGCTCATTTCAAATACAGCATCAGAAGATTGTGCCTATATTAACAGACTTCATCATAGAAATTAGATGCTGTTGGGTGACTGTTTGGGGACATGTGGAGAAACATCCATTCATCTCACATAGGAAACTAATGACAAACCAAAGAAGCCACTTTATCCAAGTCTATTTTTATGAAGCTTTGAGTTTTTTAAGAGTTGCCTGTAAAAGATCTCAGGGGCTGCAATGACATTGAAAAGCCAACCTCAGTGTGAAAGCTGAACCCTAGATCACCCTATCCAGCCTGCAAGAAGTTCCACCAGAGAGTCTCCTGTCTCTCAGCAACCATTCACTGCTTATGTAGTGTTAAGGACTGACCTTGTAAGTGCTGTAAATTTCAGATGCTTCTTGAGCCTTGTACATAACATGTCCCTGAGTCCCACGAACCTCACTACTTTCTTAGGGAGGGAATGATGTTTCAGTTTCAAGGGAGCATTTATACAACACATGCTATCGGATTTTCACCTCTCAAAGGTGACTGACTCTTTGAACTAGGGATAAGCACCTTGGTTTAGAAAATTCATCATATTTTAATTAATTTCTTCCTCTGTTAGTCTTACAAATTAATAATGTTTTGTAAATTTTTTTGTGAATCTGTCCTGAGACAATAATGTACAAAGCAAATACTGGTGGTAATATGCCTCAATCAGGAAGATCTTCTGTGAAAAGAATCTGCATATCTGCATAGCATCTTCCCTAATTTATTCTTAACAATATTTTATTGAAAATTGTATATAACTATAGAACTTTATATAATGAAGATATTAATTCCCTCCCCAAACTCCTCCCATAACAGGTTCTCATCCCTTCCCATCAAACTTTGAGATTATTTGTTTGTTTTTTTGCCTTTTTCCCATTGAATCAATTTTGAGTTTCCCAGCTAATCTCAGGAGTGTGGCCCACCTTTGTATGTGGTTAACCTACCAGGAATCACTTATTAAAGAAAACTAACTCTCTTCCCCAGCAGATATCAATTGATAACAGCTCCTCAGCTAGTGGTAGATATCTTTGGACCCACCATCTTCTCCTCCCTATGTTGGGTATTTTCTGACTGGATTGTGCACAGGTCATTTGCCTGTTATCACAAATGATAGCAGTGCATATGTGCAAATGCCCTGCTGGATCTGGAAAATATTGTGTTATCAATCACCTTTGGCTCTTACAACCTCCTCCCCCCTCTTCCTTGAGGATTTCTGAGCCCTGTAGGAAGGAGTATGTTATATATGTCCCATTCAGGACTGGGAAGTGCATATTCTTTTATTCTATGCATGCCTCCCAGATGGGAATCTCTGTATTAGCTGACATCTACTACAGGGAGAATCTCATCTGAGAGATGCTCTTATCTATGGATATAGCAGTAAGCCATTAGGCGTCCTTTTAATACTATGTCCATTTATCAGCATAGTAGTATTGAGCCATCCGTTAGAGCCCACGACCTATCTAGCCACAGGTTCTCTTCCTCTTTAACAGTGCATGTATAAATTCCGTATCCTAAGGTCCGTAAGGAGTGGACCTTAGACGTACTTGGAAAGTGGTTGGTTGCTTCCATAACTTCTGAGCCACAATTACACCACGTCCTTAGTTGTTGCAGGGTTCACAACTAAATGAGACTGAGAATTACTTTTCTCTGTAGCGGTATATATAGATAGCATCATCCAGCACCATGAAAGCTGGGCAGTAGGGTTAAAACTTCCAGTAATAGCAGCTTAATTTCTCTATGCTTCATGATTCAGGTATATGATATATTCAACAAACAGTTTTGCTATCTACTTCTTAAGGAGAGTCATGCATATTGGTAATAACTTGCAATTCCTGGGTTCTATGTGACCTCATTGGCCAACAAGGGGAGAATTATGAGTTGAGAGATCATCCCAAAATTTTTCTTTCATGTTACTGAAAATTTAGCAGCAACTTAAGTATGAAGCCCTCACCATAGCTTTTAAATTATAACTCAGTGTTTCACAGATTTTTTTTTGGTTTACTATCCTCTTTGATAAATTCTATGACCCTACTAAGTGTTACAAAGCATAAAGAATAAACATAGTTCCATCCATGTGCCAGCAAATTTCATGAGGGCATTTTTTTTTTTTTTACAGCTGAGTAGTACTCCATTATGTAAACGTACCACATTTTCCTTATTTATTCTTCAGTTGAGGGGCATTCTAGGTCGTTTCCAGGTTCTGGCTATTACGAATAATGTTGCTCTGAACATTGTTCAGCAAGTGTCCTTGCGGTATGATTGAGTGAGCAGTGGACTGGGGGTGGGCTGCGGGGGAGCTGAAGGGAGGCAGGAGGAGGGGTGGGAAGGAAGAACTGCGGTTGGAATGGAAAATGAAATGTAAAAGAGTGAAAAAATTATATATAAAAAGAATAAATGTAATAATATATTGACTAAAAGTCTGAACAGTAAAAACAAACAATATTTTCCAAAGGTAATTTTGTTTATTAGTGCCTCCTCTCTGTTGATTACTTTGTTCAGGGAATAGATGTTTAGTCTTTACACTTCCAAAATGTTATGCTGGATTGCTTTGTACATTATAGTGTTTGAATGATAGTAATGTCCCACCAATTGTGATAGCCCAAAATCCTTATAAAGAAAAGGTTGAATTTTGTTTTCTCTATTAATTCATTGTTGGGTATTGAAGAAGGTCTCCCAACTCCATAACCTCTCTCTGATCCTTATAGACGTATTCTACGGCAGAAAAAAGTACTATGTCCTTTACAATCCTGCTTTCCAAGTTTCAGAAGTACAATTTTTAAGACAATCAGGGTATTCCATTTTAATACCTCCTTGCTGACATTTGCAGGGAATGCTGTGTGCTTTCAAATTAGAGAAAAAAATATTTTAATTCTGACTGTTTATAGCAATATATATGGGAAAAGCACTCCACATAAAGTAAACATGAATAAATATAAATGTTGTAATAATTACCAGTACTTGGGTCAGTGATAGGATTAAATGATGTATTTTCTGAGAGTTTTGTAGAAAGCTGGGCGACAGTGGGTGAGCTGCCGTTCTCCATATTTTTGGTTTCTTAAGCCAGAGACCCTGGTGACTGTGATACCACTGTATCTGAAGAAAGAACATTTGTAGACATTTCCCTGATGTGGTAAAATAATGAGTAATCCTCCCTTAAACTTTTCTTTAAGAGACAGGTATACAGAGAGAGTAGGAAGAGTTCTAGACAAGACACAAGTGTTCTCTTGCCAGAATGCTCACCATTCCTCCAAATCTGCTGAAGACAAAGCAGATTTGCCATGGTAGCCACATCCAATGAAGGCTCCCTGTGAAGGATGCAAAGCTGAGAATAACTCAACTGGGCTATCACCTTTGGGACCAGCCAAGACAATTATTGACACTTGATAACATACCAACTGTTCCTACTTCTCAACATTACATCCTTTACCTAGTCACACACAATCTTTAAGGGTACTACCCACAGAGCACCAACATATTTCTCTCTATCACAACTGGTTTCCTGTGGAAACAGCCCTAAGACATCATGTAAGAAAAGTTTATTTGCTTTTAAGGTGGAGAATGGGCCTGTTTCACGCAGTTACAACAACATAACTAAAGCTAGGTAATTTATAAGGAAAAGAAAATAATTTATGTTATTTGGGAGAGTAGGAAGGTCAAGGTCAAATGCATGCACCAGCTGAGAGCCTTCTTATTCTGTCATTCTATGACAGAAGGCAGAAGGGAGGCTATCCATAGCAAGAGTTCTAATCACAACCTCAAGACTAATTATAACTTGAATTAAGTTTCTCATGAAAGCAGACCCTCAAGACATAAATGTCACCTATTCAGCTTAACCCCACAGTACTATTGCAATGGGGATTAAGTTTCTGACACATGAATTTTAGATGGGCAATTTCAAACTATACCAAGGACAGAATAAACTGTAGCAAAGAAGTAGGTACCTTCTCATCTGAATGCTAGTCTCCATTTTCACTTAGGTAGCATGTGGGTTTAATAATTCTACTGGAGCTAGTCAATACTTTCTTGGAGGCAAATGACGGGGGGGGGGTAGTTTTTAGGATTAACTTGGAAATAAGTGGCAATACAGGAATAAGGAGTAAGAGGACTTGCCCGTCAGTTCCAGGAATGAACTAGAGATGTATGGGTATTTAAGTTTACGTGCTGACATTAGGAAAAGGAAAAAATAAGAGTCCTCCAAGTTACTTTCCTGTTTATTTTATTGAGGAACTGTCAGTGAGGCTCTGTCATAAGTACAGTTGGATTTCAGAAACCTCAAGTTTCCAAGTGTATGCTCAATCTTAAAAAAAAAAACACATTTACTAGCACAGCCTTACAGCACACATATGCAGTGCTATAAAAGGAAAATGAAAGGTGTGGAGGAAATACATGAGCTTAACATGAGAGAAACAAAACACAAAATCACCCAAACTGACAAAAGTTTCCTTTCATCCCCCAAGATAGTTGCTGAGACTTGCCCACATACTCACATTTTTGTAAAGGAAGTCACTGATAACAATTTCCTATTATTGTTTTCCAATGTGCTATGTTGAAATGTCTTACCAAGAACCCCAAACATCATTATTGAAGACAATTCCCTATTATTAAACTAGGAATGGAACTTAGTTTTAGGTTTCCAACTCCAAGTCCCAAGTGGGAACTAAATGTCACAGAACAAAATGTCATGCAATGAGATCGGATGCTAAAATATGTGACAATAACCAGATGCCTCCCTAACAGTCACCACACAGCAAAACCCAGTGAAACAAATGAAGTGCCACACATCTCACAACTCAAGTGACACTCCATGTTGTTATTTTGTATGTTAATGTTTGCCAGTTTCTGTTCTAATGAACACAGCCTGGACGCCTCCGGAGAAACCAAGACTACATTGTTAAATACCATTGCTTCTCTGAAAGATAATGCTTTTTATAGATTGGGGATTGAACCCAAAATCTTGGGCAAGCTAAGAGAATGCTTTGTCACTAAAATACAACAGGATACCCCAAAAATGCATAACAAATAAATTTTAAGAATATCTCACTAAGCAACTCACATCAACAATGAAACCCAGCTCCTCATTAAAACGTGAACCAGAAAGAACGAGGACCGCTTAGTCCACTTGCGTCATAGCTCCATCCTCTTTCCATCCATATTAACTCCTTTCTAAATGTTGAATGTACAATTGGGTACCAAAGAGGAGAACTCGGAAGTATGAAAGAGGTCCAACTCAAAGGCATAAAAACCAACGCCAAAACAGAGTAAAGTCCTAGAGTGACAGCCATCTTCCAACTATGCATACTATGCTTTGCTTTATGCTTGTTGGTTTTTAAATTGAATTTTAGTTTGGAGAACTTCATACGCGAACACTGCATCTATATCTTTTCCAACACACAGAAAAGGCTAGGAAGGACATTTGAAAAATAATCACATAGCTCCGATCAAAATAAAGGCGAGCACCCAGGCTGATCCGATCCCTTCACCAGGAAGGTTTGCACAACAGCTTTCTTCTCCTCTGTGATCTCGCTTTTGCGTTGTTATCTGAGATCCTACTATCTTTTCAACCCAGCCGAAATGTCACGAGGAAAAAAACATACAGAAACATTTTGTCTCCCCCCCTCCCCACCTACCCCTCCCCAAAATCAGGTCTAAATTACCCCAAGAGCAAGCTTTCACTGTACGATTTCGGCATTTCCCCCTCCTGGCTCCAATCAGATCCCAAGGCCTAAAGGTGTTCCAAGCAAAAAACGAACAGGAAGGAAAAATTAACTGAACTCCCGAAGCTTCCAGAATGATTCGTTTCAAGTTGCATTTGCGTCTTGTTATGGATTAGTCAGAAGAGCCGAAGGGGGAGGGTTATTAACTCAAATCAATCTAAGCCTCAAGGTTCGAGATATTTCTCTTTGTTTTACTTTCTTTGGGGGTTTCTTTCTTTGTTTAAATCTCTCCTGTTTCTTGCTGACAACTCATTTTTTAACAATCTCTCCTCCGTGTGTATTTAGAGAATTTTAACGGGAGCCAGGACACGTTTAACACAATCAGGATGGTTTCATTATAGAGGGGGACAGATGGCGATCTTTCCATAATACATGGGAATCGTGTAAGATTTCTTTTTAATTGAGCATGAAATATGTAACAGGTTTATTGCCACCTAGATAGAATGACATGCTTGAGAGTAAATATACATTATGGTGTACACATACACACAGAGGTTTTTAAAAACCCAGGAAAACAAAAAAATCAAAGACGTGCAGGAAATGTTTTTACGCGTTTCTTGTCACATGGCCCTGGCCAGGTGTTTGAGGAATCAGTGAAAATCACAAGCATCTTTTACCTTTTAAAATTGTTGTCCTGTACCCTAGTTGAAGTTAGACAGCACATTTCCATAATTATTTCACAGGACTGTTAGAAGCCATCTTATTGTAGAGAAAATATGGACATTGGAGTCATACAATTCTTCATTCACAACTGGCTCAGACATTTCATAATTAAATTGAAGTTCAGTTGACAGGATAAAATATTAATAATAATAATAATTATTATTATTATTATTATTATTACTCACTCTGTAGACCAGCTGGACTGGAACTCACAGAGACCTGCCTGTTTCTCCCTCCTGACTGCTGGGATTAAAGGCATGTATCATCACTGCCTGGCTTGACATGGTAAAATTCTATGATTGTAATTATTATTTGTTCTTAAAAGGTACTATGAACATTTGAAACATTACATATCAGGTTTCTATCACAGTTCTAGGCATATAGAAATTGCCTAATAAATTCAAAGCCAGTTGTACTAAGAATACATATCTGAAAGGTTGCTAAATAATAATTCTGTTTCAAATGAAAATTTTGTTTGTTTCTAAAATCTCCAGAAATGTATGCATTGCATGGTGGTTAAGTTGGAAGGGGTCCCAGAGGTCAACTAGATCAAAAAGACTCAGTTTAAGAACAATACAACAGGTTGCCTCATATAAAGTCTAAGTTAGTTTGACACATTAGTTATGGTTTGCTGATAGTCTCAGACGTCCATCAACACAGTTTCTAGTTCCTGTCTTTGTTCACAGAGTTTCATTTGTGTATGAGATGATAGCTGAAATCTGTGGATGCTAAAACACCACTTCATGCTTTCTGAAGTGGAGGAAGGAGAAATGAAGTTAAATGAGTGATTGCCCTAAGTGGGGAAATCCTGTTGCTTGGCAGTCTTAAGTTCTGGGTCCTCGATTATCTTTCCATTGATGTCCATTCGTATGAATTTTGTTATTAATTACAGCAGAGTAAAATATTACTGTTACATGAATATTGGGAAACTGGGAAATACTCCTCATTCAAACTAGTATATTATATACCTCACACCATAAGCTCATGACCATCTCAGGATAGAAAACACATTTAGTAAACTTTAAAGGTCACCACAGTATTAATTAGACTCAATAGTGTTCAAAACTCCATTATTTGAAAATCCACGACAATTTCTTAACTGTGACTTCATGTAAAAATCAATAAACAAATCATATTTCTTTATCATACAATGACACAGTATATTTTTCCAAAAAAGAAGACGCAAAGGTATAGTGAAGAAGTATTGGACCAAAGCCCAGAAGGCACCCACCAAATCCTGTAGCTTGATGTCTATTGCATGGGGATTCCATTTCAAGGGGCCACAATGGCTCCACCATTGCTGCCTACAACATACAACTGTCTTTTAGCTTTATTCTGCCCAGTTTATGCAGTGCTCACTGGCAGATGTCTCACAGCTCTGGAATCTCCAACATCGTATAGTCCCCAAACAATCCAAGATTCACTGTCATAGCTATCTACAAGGGCTTCCCAGGCCTTCTTGCAAGGGCTCCCACCCTGTCATATATTTCCCAGCCTTGATGGCTGTCTGCAAACAAAGAGGACAAAATCATGACTGCCTCAATCTTACACATTTCCTGTCTCTAAAACCAGTATTCTGTGGATGACAGCACACAGTTTAGCTGCCAGCTTGGAATGAAGCTTGTCTCTAGGAACTACAGTTATAGTAGCTTCTATACCATGCTACCAGTGAAAATACCCCCTCTTCTCTAGGAGCAGAGTACATCCTAGGCCTTTTTCAAATTGGAGAGTCAGGACTGTAAGCTTTTGCCCCCAGGACACATTTCCTATTGCCCCAGTGGCAACAGAAGCTTTTCTCTAATGTAATTGTCTTTACCAACTATAGACTCCTTTTGGTATATGCCTTAACTTAACTTCAATCTTGAGCTACTTAAGTGCCTTTTTCCTCTTCAGACTTCACATTTTAAATTTTCAACCTGTCCCATTTGTTCCTGTTTTTCATTTGCATATGAGAAATCATATGCAATAACCATCCCACTAATTCAGTGTTTTGCTGTCTTGAATTTTTCTCCATCAAAGAAATTATTCATTACTTTCAAATTTAGTTTCATTTAAATTCCCAGGACAACATCAAAAATACAGCCAAATTCTTTACCAAAATATTTCCCAAATAGCCTCTAGCCTAGTTGCAGATTAAGTTCTTACTCCCTTCTGACACTTTGTGAGCTGGGCCTCTACTGTTTGCATTTCTGTCAGAATTCTTATCTTCCAAGTTCCCACTAGAGAGGCCCATTAATCTGTCTCCAACGTTCAATGGCTTTTCCACTCACACTTCCAAATTCTTCCAAGGACATAGAAGACACATGGTCACTCTGTCTCATGAGTAACTACCTCACTCCTGGTACCAATTTATTGTCTAGTTTATTTTTTGTTGTTGTGATAAAATACCCTGACAAAAACCAACTTAGAGAGGAAAGAGTTCTTTTTGTCTTATGGTTCTAGGAAGACAGAATGCCTGATAGTGAGAATATGTGGAAATAGCTGATGACGTTTTCAGCCACATACAGGAGGTAGAGACAGAACATGAAGAGGACATACTCCATAAAACCTCAAAACCTGCCCCTACTAAGGTACTTCCTTTAGCCATCAAGGTACTACCTCGTAAAGATTGCGTAATCTCTCCAGATAGCACCAACTGAAGACTAAACGTTCAAACACATGGGCCTGAGGTGTTCATTCTCATAAAATCACCATAGAATACAAAATATTGTAAACCAAACTTATAAGGAAAAAGATGATGCTAAAAAAAAATGTATTGGCAATTGTTTTAGTTTAAACAACTTGCATGCTATTTTTTTTATCATCTCTTCCTCTTTATCAGTTGAACTGAATTTATAAAAATATTTGTATTCAGTTAAAATTATTATTGACTTGCTTGCTTTAAAAATTTAAAAACTATTCAATAACAATCTAGATTAAATTTACTGATTATTAAGATGCATACATATATATATGCATGAATATTCACAATAACAGCATGTACACTGTAATTACCTACTCTATATCTCTTCTAGAATATGATGATTGTTTTATTAAATCAAATCTGCATTAAAACCATATTTTATTAATTCTAGGTTTCTTAAAGTGACTTCGTTGTCTGCAATTTTTTAAATATGCAAATTTCCTGATAGTTTGGACCTGTAATTTCTGTGAACTCTACACATGAAAACTTCAATGTAGATATTAAACAACTGAGGTAGCTAGTTACAATTATTTCCCCTTCCCCCCAAATCATATTTTATTTTGTCACCTAATCCTAATTACTGTTTGAGTAGAAAAAAATTCATGCAAAACTACAATTTGAAACTAAGATTTTAAACATGGTCTTCATATTTTAATATTATGTCCAGGACACCAGTGGCTAGTTTTCTAATTAAAGACATACTATAATCATGTCAATAGTGAGTCATCCAAGTCTTTTGTTTGTTCTTGACGCCTTTAACATTTGGACAGAGTTATATTATTTCCAGTGCAGTTTTTATATTTTAAAGAAAGCCTACTCTCATGAAATTTTTTATATAATACTAAATGTGTTTGTTTTATATCAAAGAGAATAGGTTTCACCATGCTATTTCAATGCAGGTAGTATAAACAAACAGTAATTCCAAAAAAGAACTTAAAAATAAAGTCAATTCAATTATACAGCACAAAATTAAAACTTTTTACTAGTCCAAGTATGACCACATCAGTCTTTACAAA